>CANTFL010001466.1:0-303266 GCA_947650285.1 Hyaloperonospora brassicae
CTGCCGAACAGACCGTGATGCAAATCACGATTCCGTTCGTTCGGCAGTGGCCTTGGCGAATACTGAGACGTCGCCGATGAGCGGGACGCCTCTGCAGCATTGCCCAAGTCAGACACGTCTGGCTCACCAGAGTCGATGACCTCAATGTCGGGGTCATCATGCGCACGCGGTGCTGTACCGCGTGCACCTTCATCACCTCATGCTGCAGGCAAAGAACGAGCAGCAGACGACGAATCGTCTGCCGCAGAAGCTGGCACAGTCACAGGCTCTGTGTGCCTTGAGTCACCCCGCATAGACATGTTAACTATGCGAGGTCAGGTTGAGTTATGAACGGAACTGACCCAACAAGTGCGCCCTGTTTCAATGGCGCCCAACGGGTGGCCGCCACAATTTTCGATAGTCACACAGTGACTATCAGTTAAGGGGGGTGATGTAACGGGGCAGCCCGTTACATGGAAGTGTCGCTTTTAAAGAAAGTGACAACAAAGAATATTAAGTGAATATTCTTTGCACAATATCACCGATAATGGTGATGTTGGTGAAGCGACCAAAGGGTCTGCTCATTGGTTGATATCTTGATGATATCAACCCACCAATCGCCGCAGGACGCGCGCAATGAGTGGTGACGAGACGTCACCATACACTCCGTTATATGAACATAATTAAGTCAGGTTAAACAAAGAGACAGTAGCAAAAAGACTTAGTTATATTAATACAACAGTTTTACTTTCTCCTTATCCTACGCTTCCTCGTTCGCCTCGTGTACGTCTGTCGGGGCACCCAAAACCCTAGCGTTAAGTTCACGCAAGGGTGTGCCCCGTTACATCAAGGACTTGTACACAACGGCACTACTGGATCATAGGGCTCTAGACGCTTGCACGATGGCGCCATTTGATCTGCCTCGTCGGGGGAGAAGGAAACGTTTGGACCCGCGCCACTTTAGCTGGAGGATAGGCTGAAGAACTTAAGGACATGGTTCAGTGGAAAAGACTTTCAGCCAGGGTAGCTGCCAGCAGATCCCGTGATCATCCGCGTTTAGCAATCCGCTTGAGCGCATCACCATAAGAGCTGCTCACAGTGCTGGTGGAAGACGTGCTTGACTTACCGATTACAGAAGAGGTGGGGCACGTCAACGCGGCGATTGTTTGCTGTCGCGTGCAATACTGTCCATGTACACTTTGAGGCTCTTCAGGCGGAGAAAAAACAAAACATATGGAGTAAAATCTTTCTTCTTTCAATTCAGCTAAGACTACTTGTCTCGTAAGGCGTATCTACCTGATCCTCGGGAGCAAAGGCATTGTATCGACATGAACTCGTGAATGATGTTTTCCTATTCTTTCTCACGACAATGTAGCCTTGAAAGGATATCTTGCGAAAGCGCACAAATTTGAGTCAATGGTCTTATGCTCCAGTGCGTCATCGATAATTTTGGAGGAATTTGTGCAACGGGGTCACACGACACTCAAGACATATCACTCTGGTGAGGTACATCAGTCCCGTGCCTACTACAACTCTGCATTGTGCGTATCATGTGTATAATCAGTGGCACCGCACTTGGAGTCTCAGTGGCATCGCACTTGGAGTCATAAAATTCAACGCAAATCGGCATGACGTCATTGATTGACGCAATTTCGATGTCGTCCGCGAACCTAATGGATGTCGCAATGTAGATACCACACATTATAATTTTACCGCGCGTCTATTCATTGTCTGCTAAGCCATCGGTCAATTTGAGTTTTGTTAACTTGTTACATGACAATAATCAAATTTATATTTGCACCTACTCGACAATTGCGCGTGAGAAGACGGAGAAACACTCCTGCGACTCGCTACACAGACCGATTCGCTACTTTTATGCCCCGCCCTACCATCGCTAACTCCACGTACTCCATATTTACCCATAATTGAAAGGGAATATAAAAAATGCCCCATTTAATCACGAAAATAAAAAAAATGCCTTAGATTATTGGAAATTAAAAAGAATTCTAGATAATTAAAAAATAAAAAATGCCCCAGATAATCACGAACAAATGCCCCACGTCCTAGTATACTCATGTTGATGAAATGATGTAGCCACACTTCAATCAACTCAAGCGCCGCACATCGATACAAGTTCTGATTCTGGATTGATGGTTCTCCACGCAATTTGTATTAGCACGATGCAATCGACTCGAACATCTCACAGTAGGTGTTAGTACTTCAAAATGCAAGTTCCTTAAATCCCATCATTATATTAAATTGTGTCATTGGTCTTAAACGCAGGCTCGGTAGGAGCTGCACCACACTCGTCTGTTTCTAGCTGTACGTACACACGCACACGTGCACTGTCTGTCAATAAGCATTAGCACGCACGTGTTGCGGGCGTTCGTGCACGCGACCCCATGCAATGCAACGACTGTATCTATGAGCAGAAACAGCAGTAGAATCATCATCAACAGAGCAGGCGGGAAATGTGCCATCAACAATGAAGGACATAGCTTATATGATGCTGTTGACGCATACAGGCTGGTCCATACCAACATGTAACACGATTGTACAAGGACTTATGAGAAATGTATCTGCAACAATACATCAACCGCAGCACCTACAACAACGCCAGCAGCAGAAACAGCAGTAGCATCAATAACAGAGCAACAACAACAGCAGCCGTAGCACCTACAACAACAATAGCAGCAGCAACATCAGGAGGAACATCAACGATAGCAACTGAAATAGCAAAAACAAAAGCAATAACATTAATATCCACACCATTGGCACCGAAGGACCGTGTTTACGGTTGCGACCGATGATACGAGGACACGTTAACGTACCTATATCTCGCGTCTGCCCCTGCAATTGGAGGCTGCAAGCGCAGCACGCCCGCGGTAGAACCCTGTCCGCGGCTTCTCGAACAGGGCGATGGTTGGTCACGGCTGAAACTGGGAAAACAAAATAATAAAGGACGTTTGCTTATATGCCGACCACATTGACTTAAGTTATCTAGGACGAGAGGTTTAAAAAATTTGTGATTTTCCGGGGCCTTTTCTTATTTTCCAATTATCTAGGGCACTTTTTATTCGTGATTAATTGGGGCATTTCTTATTTTTTCCTTTTTCATATTTTAAAAACGGGTTTACTATGTATGCACCGAGTTGGCAGAGTGGAATCAATAATAGATTACACATCTCCTTTATAAGCAGTCGAAATTGATGACCGTGCTGGAGCGCTGCTACTGTATTCGTTTGCCACAGGTTTTAGGCATTCTACGCAGGAATTAAATATATCTTCTGCCAATATAAGGAGGCCAAATGCTTCGTTGATGCAGCATACAAAAAAATATCCGATATCATTAAAACCATATTTTATATTGCCCAGCCCTTGAGTGAAGCTGTTTAACGCATCAAGGACCTCACCATTGCCTTATAATTTTTCGTCCGACGTCAAACATTGTTTTACCTATTTCTCAACTGATAGTGGTAATATACAGATTCTGTATCCGTTATCAGCGTTTTCTGCACAATCGCTGTTTAATATATACCTAGTTATAACATTGAAATATTTGAGGAAGTTTGGCATAAAATTATCACTACTTTAGATAACGAATTTCAATGCGGGAATAGTCCCAACTATTATTTACATATAAGGCAGCTACTCTGAAGCATATTATACGTCGAAACGGTTTGCACGACCATATAAGAATAAATTAGATGCTGTTGCACTGATAAAATACCACGAAACGATAATGTGCAACTCCTCAAAAGAAATACACTTAAGCATTAAACAAGGAAGACTACTACCCCAATCAATGCATGACGTCGGAGATTTACCTGATGCAACTTCTTTGATTTCACGTCTACTGTATCGCAGTATTGAACTACTCTTTCAGAGGTGACTAGATTAGCAGCGGTCTAGATCACTTACGATTGCCATTATTCGCATGTTTTGATGAGATTCATGAATGCTTCAGGGATAGACTTATTTAATTACGCAGGAAATGTCCGGGTATGAGCAGCAGTCGTCGCGGCATCGAGCTTCGCGCTGCGGAAAACCCCCGTAGTTAGTGTGGCAGAAAATTGTCGATTCTGCCTCTCTCGTCGGGGTAGACCATTTGCATGGTGCGACTAGCGCGCACGTCAAGAAAGCCGCGACAAGTACGATGTAAACACTGGTCTTGATGTTCATGGTTGGGTGGACGAGAGGTGACGCGTGGGTGTTTCTGCGATGTCGGTGGCAAAACTTGAAGTGCCAACTGTGAAGGCAATGTTGGACAGTCAAGAATGACACGCGTCCCATCACGAATTAGTGACAAGAGGGGGGTCGCCTACATGTCAATTAATAAAATTAAATGACAAGATATAGTCACCTGACAAACCATCCATCCAATCAACAGATGGACGTGTCCATCCAATCAACTGATTAGGCGATTCCATCCAATCTACTGATAGGACGTGTCCATCCAACCAACTGATAGGAGGAGGAGTTTCATGATCATCTATTGACATATTTAATGTGGACAAGAGGTCTGAAGAATCCTGAGCCAGGATATGAGCGCCGGTCGCGGCAGCGGATCGTGGCTGAAACCCGCGTAGGGCGGGTGTCCACGGGGCTCTTGAATCAGTAGTTCAAGACAGGCATGAAGTCGGGCCCCTCGTACGGCCGTAGCCGCGGCTCGATGCTCGCGTATTGCAATTGCCCGTAGCTGGCGAACACCGCGTGTCCAGTACGTTTGGACACTTGCGGATGGAGTAGTCACGGCTCCTCTAAAGACCGCCGAGTTCCGCTCGGTCCACAAATGTTCTTGGCAGATGGAGCTTAATATGAACCAGATCCGTTCGAATTCTGTTGCTGCGGCGTCAGAGTCATCTTGAAAACGGCTTTGCAACCGCAAACTCAGCTGACGTGGAATGGGCGGGGCTTTGCGATTGGCGCAGTGCTACAAGAAGGTGGAAGGAACTGCGTTCGTCGCACCCCCACCGGTCCAGTGTCCTATCAAGTGACACCAACACGCTTGCGCGATTGGGCACTCCCAGAAAATGTGCGCCGCTGTCTCTTTGCGTCCCCGGCAGTGCAGCACCGTACGACAACTGTTGTCCAGCGTGCGACCGGCATGGTATAGATTTAGCTGCTTTGTCGCGATACGATAGCATGTCCAGACTTGATACTCCGTTAGCCCGTTTGCGTGTTTTCAAACTTGGGAAGGCGTTTGATTTGATGCAGCTGACTGCCAACTATTCGATACCGCCTGCGCGTCATAGGCCTTCAACCAGGACTGGAGGCCAGGGTGCAGAAGGCGTTTATGAACGTGAAACGCTTGCTTCATAAGCGTTGTCCACACATCTACATTGGCCACCGTCTCTGGCACACTCCAAGGGAAACGGTGAAGCTCCGGGTGGGCATGAAACACCAAGGTACGATGGTACGAATGCTCCCAGTAGTTAGACACTTGCTGAGGCGACCCCCGTAATTCTGGTAAATTCCCGTCAATCGACCAATGGATTCCATTGACATCTTGGCGGAGGCGAATCGCCGAGTTCGCGGACTCGACAGGGTCCCGACAGGACCCGACAATTAAATCAGCTCGCACCCGGGACCATTTATAAGCGCGCCGAAACGGCGGTGGATGACGTAAGACGAGCCCGGGCTCTACCGGTCCCGCACCGACAGCAAGGTGGGGTGACGAGAGCAGGATCGAAGTCGCCCAACGTTGTAATTTACAATGCATATGCCGAGACGGAGTACCGCCGAGAGACGGGAACGTAAATTGAAATTCATGTGACCCCAGTCGCCGAATGCACAGACTGCGCAGTGAACATGGAGGTATCCGGGCATATTTGGCCCGCTCTAGGGGCTTGCCGTCTGGCCCTTGAATCCAAGGATTGCCATCCCAGTGAAAGCGGCCCCAGAAAGCGGCTAATGTATCCATCCGGTGATCAGAAACAGCGGGATGGTCAGGAAACGTTTGATGGTATGAAATTAACCATTCGTCACCGTCCCACTGACTGCTCGCCCCTACAGATCGCCGTTGCTACTATAAGACAGGCGGATGGCAGACCAACATCATAGTGTCTCGGTTGGTTCGTGAGTGTTAAAGATGTTGTTTCTTGGATTAAATAATGTGCTTAAGATCGAAATTGTCTGTGTACATACGCTGTGGGATCGAGTTAAAAGGTTGGACTTTGCTGCTATACGGAGGCGTCATAAGTGCATGATAAGGTATGAGCATCGAAGCGAACGAAGGTCGCTCACCTCGTCCAGTCGCATTTACCTGTTCCAAGCACCCGGCGCTCATCATCATTTAGGAAGACATCGCATCATCTTCAGCTGCGAATTCCCAAAATTCCACGGTTCAGCTGAAGCCAGTCTTTTCTCCCCCCTCGTGGGCGGCCACTCCGGAGGGAGTCCCTTCCTTGTGAAGCCGAAGGGGCCGGAGGTCTGCGTTGAGCAAGCTGCACTCGCAGTCGTCGGGGGCGGGCGCAGGGAACCGACGGGTCGCGCAAGCTGCCTAGCAGGGGCATTTTAAGGAATGGAGGCGTACCCCGCGCCACGTGTCGCCGCTGCTGCGGCTGCACAGTCCACGTCGAGGGGCCGCACACGCGGCTGATGGGGGCCACCATCGCAGATAAGTGGGCTCTTAGGAGAGAATACGACGGTCGGCGTTCCCCATGCCTTGCAGATATTCGGCGATCGCACTTTACATCATGCAGGGGTGTTCCCCACCTTCGGTGCTAGTGCGTTGGCAAAAGCATCCGACAGAATATGGCGGTGTCAACAGCTTTAGGGGTCTATGACCCGATAGTGTACCACGGTTTGGCCAACAGCACGAGTTGTCGAGCCGCGACCTAGAATGTCTCCATTACTAGGGACCAGCTACGTTTAGCCTCCGGGCCTCCTCCCGGCACTGATATCTGGCTTAGCAAAATGCAGAGTCCAAGGCGCATCGTCAACACCCTGTAAATAAACCATTTGACCACCACCACCATCTTCAGCTGCTACGTACGCCCTTGTTGAGTCGTCAGTAATACTACCATTATGTACAGCATAGGCACCTCTATTGGCACGCCATTAACACATAAACGTTACATACTTTGTATACTATTGACCCAAAGCACACCGTGCATATCTCATTGTAGTTCTATCGAAAGTCGGAGTCCTAGACGTCTTGTACAAGATGGATGTAGAATTTATCGGTTGGGATAGCTTAAAAACAGTGTTTACGAAGCTTCGTGTTCGTCGCAAATGTGTGTGTCAACTTTGCTTTTACCAAGTCCCCTCTTTCACAGCTCGGCGTCTTTGCTTTGCAATTGTGCTTTTAAATTAATTTTTCCTGTGATGTCTGCTGTGCTAAACTACCCGTCATCATTGGTGCCGCCTCCAGCGGCTGTACCTTTTACTTTTCCGTCGGAATCCATACAACTCGATCTATAGATATGCGATATAGATGGTTTATGCAGTCAAACGTAAGAAGACAATCAGCGGCACCAAATATTAGCGACAAGGATCTGATGCCTAGACAACGACGTAAACATGCGAGCGCACAGTTGTCGATTGTTTGTACCATAATATTTTGTAGTTACCACAGGAGTGCAGCAGAGCGCAGTTGAGACTCATAGCGTTATACACCACTATGCCATTTTGCTTCTTGCGAAGAATGCGTCCAAGGCACTATGACCTTCGGCGGGCAATTCTCAACAAAGTAGCGCTCTGCCGCAGTCGGTATAACTACCCACATTGTGTGCAATTATGTATATGACTCGGGTGCTCTAGTTGTGGAAGAATGTACAAGAGGGACTTCGCGAGATGCTGCTCGTTTTTGCACGAGCACCTCTTGACATTCTTGTTTAGGTTCAAATCTAAATGTGTGCTAACCGTAACTAGAACGCTTTTCGTCGCTAAATAAGCAAGAGGTATGTCATGATTGGGGTAACGTACTTTTTACATAAAAAATATAGTGCAGTGCAAACCCCTTGCTGGCCGTATTTGACGAGAGTAGTCGAAGTCCGCAAGCTTCAATTGTCACCAACTATTTTTACCTTTGGAATACATGTAAGCTTTTCTCCGCTGTCATCCGAGCAACTCTAAAGCGGCAAAATTGTCATCTGATGCGTTCTTTCACTCGAGCGTTAGATAGCCTTCCGCATTACCGATGACTAGCGCGTACAAAGCCAGAGTGCTTGCTTGAAGGCATGAGCCATTTTTTGCGTAAGGATATGTTGTCACTCGTTTTTACAATAAATTGATCATTCAGCAATGAATTGCGACACAAAGTTGTCTTAGCAAATGAATTTGTCACTCGGCCCGGGCCAGACACCACTTTAATATGGGTGGTGAGTGCGCAACGACCATGTTGAGTCGGAAATGATGCAGCTTACTTCGGACAGAAATGACAACGACTACTGCGCCGGCGCCGACAAATAGAGCCGGCTGAGCGCTCTATTTGTCGTTATGTAAACGGAAGCAAAACTTACGACCGGAAGGTCGACCGATGTCATTGACTTGGTAAGTTTAAAAGTGACTAACCTTGCCTCGCGTGAGTAACAGGCGCTACTCGCCGGTACACCTCTACTTGTATTTCTACGAACGCATGCGCATCTTCATCCACCATCGTCATGCACACCGCCACTAATGTTCGTCATACGCAGTTAATCCTTTCTCATGTCGATGTATCGTACAATCCTTCAATCCAAAGTCTTGGTCGCACGTTTGGATCCAAGCACACTTCCTGCATGTCGGTCATCTTTATTGGCACAATCAGCAGTGCATACACCAATCCAGCATGATTTGGGTAAATCGATTGAGTTCTTTGGCATCAGTTGATACGCGCACTTGTAGATCCCGGTCATTGACATTGCATGACGGAGAACGGGTGCAGAAAGTATGTACTCGAGAGACTTGACGTGTAGTACAAGGCTGCCACATCCGGCAGTGTCGATGATATAACCATCGTAGTTGCCGACTATAGACAACAACGAGTGTAACAACATGTCTTACGTCGGCTCCTCGGATTGGACGGACAAGTCCGTTTCTGATCAATCTCAGCCGATGAATCAGGAGCGCAGGTCTCGACATGCGCCCACAGCAAGACCACTTTGGTAGATGGAACAAGCTTCCATCCGCTACCAGTGCTTCCTCATTGTTCTCACGCTCCTACGCCCATTGTGTGCGCCTCTTCATCCCCTTGCGTTACAATACATGTCTATCACAAGACCACCATCATCAAACAATTATGGTGTGAGGTGCCGCGACGAGAGGTATCAAAAAGTTGTGAGCGATATGAACAGTGCGCTTGGACTGAGTCTACTGCTAAGCCGACAGTGGGCAGCACAGCCATCATCATTTACTACAATCGTCAGCCGACCTAAGTGTAGATCAGCCAGCCCACTGAAGAAGTTGTAGACGTTTGGCTGAGGCGATGCGTGCCGATGTGACCCACGGAAGCACAGCACTACACGGTCAGCGGCAAAGATAAACGGAAGGCGAGCCGAATTCCACAGCGCATTGCACAGTGAAGCAAGCGGTCTGAGACGTCACTTGACTTGACTGGAGCGACGAAAGGCAAGCGCAATGATGGCATGAGTTGGCTCACGACTGCGGCAGTCGTGTAGATTCGAAGCTGGAAATGGTCTGTGCGGAATAGGCGGGGGCAATAAGCTGCAGCCCAACTGAGCGCCAGAACGTGTTGAGACATTCAGATACTTTTTTAAACGGTGTGAAAGCTGACGTTTGGTCATGGCAGGATAACTGCCCGCACAGGATATGACTACAACGACTCTCTCCCTTCGACACACGCGATGGTCTACACGGGTAACGAGACACGCGCCCATCAATACTGCTGGGTATCGGCTACATATATATCTAGAGAGAGGGAGAGGAACAGACAGTCTTTTTACACGGTTTTAATGTGAACAAGACCTCTGGAATGTCCTAAGCCAGATTGGCAACGCCGGTGTCGAATTGCCCGGTGGTTGCACGTGACTCACCACATGATGTGATGCTCTAGAAGGCGCAGTGGTATCATCGAGTAACTCAATGCACTGCCAAAAGCCGGATGCCTTGCCCCCTTGATTGTAGCGTTCGGCGCTCTCTTGCCGATAGCGCTCGTAATTGCCGAAGTCCGTTAGAGCAAAACTCTTGGACACTGCCCTGGAGTGAGAGTTGTTGCTGCTCGTGAACAGCCCGATTGCGCTGTATCCAAAGAGTCGAGATACAGACGGAACAGAGGATCCACCATATGTGCTTCCACTGAGCAATATATTCCTCCACAGTATCTCCAAAGGCCCGCTGCAGCCGTTGTAACAGTGTCCTAGACAGAGGCGGCGGCTTTCGTGCGAAGCAGTTCCCCGCATACGTACTCACGTCATTCAGCCGCACATCGGACCCATACCACGCGGACAGGACCGCCTGCCAGCATCCCTGGGCCACCGGACAGGCCCAGAAAATGTGCTCCAGAGTCTCTTTGTGACCAGCACAGACGGTCAGCCGTCGGCAACTGTTGTCGTGTTCCCTGCCCGGGAAGAATAAATTGAGCTGGTGAAGTACCAGACGGTAATAGACCCACACTTGATACTCCGTTATCGCATTTTTGTGGCCCCACAGCTGCTTCGGTGCTTGATGAAGAACTGCTGAGTGCCAGTCCCCTCGGGCTGCACAGGTGTGTAACTTTTGGAGTAGACCTTCTAATGCCTTGCCGAGCCCCGTCTTCGCCTTGCAGTACGGCTGGCGCTTAAGGTATCGCAATACGTGCCGATTCGCCACGGTCGGTGGGGCATCCCACGGAAAGCTGTGGGTCAAAGGATGAGCTTCCAAGACCAGACCGAGAGACCTTTGCGAGCTCCGGAGGACGGCTACATCGTGGCCATACTCCGGAGGTATAGCGGAGTCGACGACTGTCCAATTGATTCCGGCGGCCTCCTGCTTGAGCATGATTCCAAGTGAAGACATACCCGGCGGCGTACGTGCCACCCCTCGGACTGCTCCAGGTCCGTCCAGCACCCAGTCGTACGATAGCCGGAGTTTCGGGGGGGGGTCGAAGAGTCACAGTGGGTAGAACCTCGAATGACCGGCCTATAGCCAACGAAGGACTACCCATCAGAATCGCCAAAGCCCAGCGCCCAAGTTTGCGGTCCGTGTGGTGCTTGGCCGCCCCCCTCAGACAACGTGACGTGACTAACGTATGTCGTTGGGCCGCTTCGCTCAAATGCAAGTTCTTCCAGTGAGCACGGCCGGATGCGGTCGTATTTCGTCCTCAACAATTGACGGCCGGTACCACCGCAGAGCCATGGGTTGTCTGCTCACGAATATGTAGGCCAATACCGGCAGGTCACGGCCATTATCTCCCAGGTAATGGCAGGAAGCGGCTCCGCTAACCAAATCGTTAGCCGGTCGCCGTCCCGCCAGCACGTGATCTGTGAGATGAGCCTTTGCATATGTCGACGATGCCGACTTTGTATGGCTGCATGCTCCAGATCCGACTGCCCGCAACCTAGCACCACGTATCTTGCTCTGTCGACTGCGAGAATGAAGAGGGTTGAGTGGTGTAATCACGAAAGAGGCGTCACATTGAGCATCCCGAAACGTCAAAAATTTCCACGTATCGGCTACATATACACAAAGACGTCACAAACACATTCGATCAGTCACACTCACTCACCCGGTGCATTGCCCCATCCTTCACATGGATGTGCATCACACAAAACAGCGCATAGCGCGTCCTTAGTGTAGCGGACGAAGCCTCGAGATGAAGATCAAGATGCTGTACTTTGCGTCGGCGCGGGAGGACGTCGGTCTGCGCGAGGAGAGTGTCCAGCTGCCGGACGAGAGCAACACTACGCTCGCGTCACTGCGCCGTCTGCTGGTTGACAAGTACCCGCACGTTGCGTCCAGCATCGGCCGCATCACTTTCGCACTCATCTCGAGTACTCTGACGACGACGTAGCGCTGACGGACGGAGACGAAGTGGCACCGATTCCTCCTATTAGTGGCGGGTAACGCTGACTGGATCTGACCAACAACGGAGACAGAGACATAACGGGGCACGAGAGCGAAAGAGACACGAGGAGCCATTAGCCGTAGAGGTATGCAGATAATCGGCCTAATCCATACCTTGTGCGACTTGTTTGTCCCACCTGTGCAACCAAACGTCATCCACGAGGCTGTCTGCAACCACAGAGTCGGCAAACTATCTGCTTTACAAGTGCCGGACGCCCATCGTATGCTCGAAAATGTGCTCGAGGTCTCGATGGACGCTACTGGACGGCGGCGCGACCAGCAGCTTCTGGAGCGACGTCCTGGCACGCAGCCACCGCAGTCCCTTGTACAGCACTGCGAGTGTCGCCATGCTCAGAATGAACTGGAAGATACGCACTCGTCGACGTCGGCGACTTTTCTCCTCCTCTTCCGTCACGGGCGGCTCGCCATGTCGCGGGTGACCGGGTGGAAACACTGGCCGTGGAGCCAGCAGGGCAGCCACACCCGCGCACATGGCGCCAATGTGTTCCAGAAAGTGCACAGAACTCCCTGCAACAGACGCAGTGGTGACATGATGTCGAAGTCGGCACAACAGCAGCGTCCCGGTCTCAGTGTGAAGAAACTACAGTACAGCTGAGCGCTTTTGCCCCGCACCGATACAAAAGTTGAGCGCCTCTGCGTTCATCCCCAGCAGTTCCGATATCTGACCGACAGAGCTCACGATCTGGTGGAAGCTCGAGAGCCAGCCCAGTCCACCATCTCTTCCTCCTCCGTTCATCGGGTCCATGTGACTGCCGCCAAGGGAACTGCCGTACCCCATTCGGGACATGCCGCCGTACCCTCCATAACCGCCGCCTCCGAGCAGACCACTGCTGCCGTACGAGAGCGGGCCTCCAGTGTAACCCCCCGCGTACCCCTGCATGCCTCCGCCGTACCACGCGTTGCCATACCCCGTCCCATACATCGAGCCCAGTCCCGTTCCGTACCCCGTCGGTGCGCACCCCTAACGCGCCTCCATAGGGAGACGTGGGCCCAAGCGCTGAGGCTGCAGGCAGTCCGAACGGCGCAGCAGGTGACAACACGGAAACAGACGCGGCAGCACCTGCAGACGGGACGGACCCGACGGTCTCCGACGTCAGCAACTTGTCGTCGTCGTCTGCAGTGGCAGTAGAGAGCAGTACGTTGTGGGCACAGAAGCGACGAGCAGACGACAAGAGAGACGAGCAGTCAGTCAGTCAGTCAGTCACGCCGCGGCGCACCGCCAGTCTGCTGTGTTCTTCTTAGCGGGTTCTCCCAGGGCTTGACGGGCAGGAGAGCAGGGGGTACGGGGTACGGGGTACACTGCGACGCGTTCTACTGCGTAATCACGTCACGAGGAGGATGGAGGCGAACGATAGGGACAGAAAAGAGCGACAGAGAATACGACGATAGTGACGACAGTGGACGCCGAGCGACTGCAGTGGGTGCGGGCAACAACACACACCTACGTTTTTGTTTTAAACACTTTTGTAGTTCAACATGAGTTGCGTTGGACTTTTCGGGATCAATTGTGAGCGCGGAGGGTGAAGCAATAGACGGGCGGAGCAGATGACGGTAGAGCTTGTCGTGCTGCTACCAACAAGCTGCAAAACATACGGCACTTTACGGATTCCACCCGACGCGAGTTCCTGATGTGTGAGTTCCAAGCGACCAAGGACACAACCACCTCATACTCTGTTTCCGGCACCATTTGGAGTATCATCCACTGAGGCTAATCGCTCTGCCACGATGCAGCAATGTTTCTGTGCATCATAGCGATCTGCACCGACAGAAGTGGTCGGCCTTCCACACACTGTTCCTCCTTACACTCAATCTTGAGCTCCTCGTTGGCCTGTATCGCTTCTGCTACGTCGAACGAATCGACAGACTGGTTGTTACGCGCCGATGTTGTCAACAGGAGAGCTTCAAAGCGTTCTAGCTCCCCAAACTGCCGTAAGCACGATGTCGTTTCTGTCAGCTTGCTCCCACACTCCAGGCGGTCCTGCGTGTACACGAGTACACACATGTACGCGTTAAAGCTTCGAAGCACCGACAAGCAACGGTTGTGCAAAGCGAGAACTTACCAACAACGATTGCGGGTACAGAGACCCTGAGAAGGACCTGTCGTGCTTTTGCACCCGAGCCTGCATCTTGGTCTTGACTTCATCAAGAGACAACCTGACGTCTTCCGCCACAGCAACGACGTGACGCTCAATCTCTTTCTTCAGCTCATCAAGCACAGAAGAGCTGCAGCACGAGCAACAACGTCACAATCGAAACCACACGGTCTTGCGTCCATACTAGACGTACCGGAACGGAGAAACCAAATCGAAATAGCTCGCACATCCTGCTTGCTCTAGTCTTTTTAGCGCCAACACACCACCACGAAGCGCATCGAGCACTTGTTGAAAGGCATCGCGCTCTAATGGTAAAACGCGTTCCGATACAAAGGCGCATGGATCCTCGATTTTGACCGGTGTCGAGCACAGCTCCTGGAAGTGGTCGCACAAAACGACGATGGCGGTCGCCAGGTCGTGTCGCTCAGCTGCCTTGTCAATCACATCAGCCGATCTCGGCACCTTCGCTTCTCTCCAGAAATCTGCGAAGCTCCGTCGCACTTGTGCCGCATGGTTTGCAAAGTCCAAGACACGAACTTTGCGCTTGTTCTTGTGACGGCGATTCAAACGACTGAGAAGCTGAACTGTATGTGCGCTAGAACGCAAGTAACGATCGACGTACATGCATGCGAGCAAAGGCTCGTTGTAGCCCGTGTCCAGCTTGTCACAGACAATGATGATGTCGCTGATAGATAGTGTCACGCTACGACTGTTCAACGTCTGTTCCGTTACGAGCTTTGAAGTTCCGTCTTCACCGTCCATCGTTACAGTACCACTGAAAGCAGCGAAACAAATCCAACCGAGATTTCTTGCGGCAACGAACCGCGTCAGGAGCGTGTGGTACCGCGTGACGTCATGGCGACTCCGCACCACAATCATGCACTTCACTTTCGGGTGTTCTCGTTCCACGGCCTCGAAATCCGTCATCATTAGAAGCGCCTTGGCCTTGAGAACAGCTATGTCATCACTTGCACGATCCATGATATAACGCCTAGCACCACGATGCGTTCGTAGCAAGTCGTGGACTGACTTCGAAAACACGGAGGTTTCGAGTTCACAGCGTATGCACGTGTAGTCTTCCAGTACATTCATGATGCGTCCGTCTGCTATAGCTTGTGCGATCGAATAGCAGTGAAAAGGGCGAAGATAGCCGTCATCTGTTCGGCACCCAAACAACTCGAGCGCATCGGCGTTTGGCGTTGCTGTGAAACCAACAAACTACAGCTGCACGTCAAGTTCGTCGTCACTATCAATGCCATTGGATCATAGAGACACGTTAGGCTTACCGTGAGCCGCGCGTGGCTGCCTTTTCCAGCGCTCATCACTTTATCAATAGCGTCTCGTGTCGACGACGTATGCGATCGATGTGCTTCATCTGTGATGATTGCAACGCGCTGATACTTATCCTTGTGTTCCTCTTTAGTCGTGACAGGTCTGGCCAAGCTTCGATGCAGCAACCTCGTCACGAGCACATCATCTTTTACCAGCAACGCCATCTTTTGTGTCGTCGTAATGATCACTCGTTGAAGACGTAGCTGCTGTTCATGTTTTTGTTGCTGGTGCTGTTGCTGCTTCTGCAGTTGCTGGGTCGGTGAATCGAGCACTGCAGCCAAGTGGTCAATACTCAAAGCCCGAAATACATCAAACACTCCGTTCTGACGCAAGTACCGCTCCACAGCGTCGCCCACCTGCTCGTTCAACTTGACTCGGTCCAGCATGACCACAACAGTGTGAAACTGCACACCTTGAGCGTCCTTGGCCGACAGGAGCTGATGGGCCAGCGCTGCAATGGTCAGTGTTTTGCCGGCGCCTGTGCTATGTTGCACTAAGAACCGCCAGCTCTCTCGTCCCGTCACTTGTTCCCAGTTGGATCTCTCTGTTTTTTGTGTCTCGATCGCAAGAACAGCCGACTTGACGGCGGTCACTTGGTGCGGCCACGGCGTGAACAGAGACGCCGAGCGGTTCGATTTGCTGCTGTTTATTTGGCTCAGTAAACTGCCTCCAACGCGCATAGACGCCCGAATGATAGTGTCCAGAACATGCTCTCGTAACGTCTGGTGCTCATCTTCGGTCTGTTGCTCTTCTTCTGTCGGTTGCTCGTCTTCTGTCTGTTGCTCTTCGTTCGTATGATCCTGTACGTGCTCTAGTCTTGTGTGATCCCGCACGTGCTCTTGTTCTGTCCGGTCCAGTACATGCTCTTGTTTCGTATGCTGCTCTCCAAGTGTCGGCTCGGTGCGATCGACGGGTTCGTCGCGCTTGAGACGCTTGGGAGAGCTCTGGATCGATGCAGGTGCAGGACGAATCCATTGTGTCATGTGCGTGAGTTCGTGGTAGTAATAGACCTTTCTCTTCGACCGAGAGACGCGCACTACCCAATGCGGAGGCAGCGGCGACGGCGTCATCTGGTGAAAAGGAGCGTTTCAATTGACAAAAGCGGCATATGTGGCTGAGTCGGTCTATGTCTGTGGTGTGAAAAAGAGATTTTTTTTCTGTCTCGTGGACAATCAACGCAACGTGTAGCATTAGACGCACAAAGTTAGATGACAAAAAAAGGATAGGGCAGAGGTTGTGACAGGGCGTTTCGCTGTCCCGGATAGTGGACCGGAGTTGGATACAAGGGAGGAGTCGTAATGTGGTCGTGGAGGGTGCAACAACACATTGCTCGTAAGATATCGCCCTATGTTAAGAGTATAGAGACGTACGCAAATTTCAAAATCAGAGACGCATTCCTTGCGCCGATGAAGAATCAAATGAAAGACATACCTGGGTGCCAGCGTCTATATCTAGCTAGGACATCTTGGGAAGAACTGCAACCATCGCTTAAGCTTCGTCAAATTTAATAAAGCGCAGTGGGCACTAGTCGTTTGATGCGCAAAGCTTTCTTGTAGGCATGCAAGTATCCGTCAGGGATTGAAACACGTGCGTATCATCGCCATTAATACTGTAAGAATGTAGTGATGCACTTGTTGCAAAGGGGTAGAAGTGAAAGTGAATTGTATTGTGTGTTAAAACTATCTTCTTCAACACTACGATATGTATGACCAGAAACAGAAACTACAACTTGACCATGTCAAGTTGCATATGGTGTCCGTCTCTCCCCGTCCCATGTGACACCCTGTCACTTGACTTCCGTCTCTCTTCGTCCCATGTGTTGTCCTGTAACATGACGACCGTGTCCCCAGTCCC
This sequence comes from Hyaloperonospora brassicae, assembly GCA_947650285.1. Taxonomy (NCBI): domain Eukaryota; phylum Oomycota; class Peronosporomycetes; order Peronosporales; family Peronosporaceae; genus Hyaloperonospora; species Hyaloperonospora brassicae. Next base: position 17,265 of record CANTFL010001466.1, read on the forward strand.
ATCTGTCATTATGACACATTATAAATCAATCAGGTGAGGTCGGGCTTACCTGTACCAGGTCTTGCCCTTGACCTGCAACACCTTCTTGACTTGTCGGAAAGAGTATATTCTAACACTCCTCCTCGACGTCATCCTGAATGTTCTTCAGCTTGAACATCCCGCGCAAGTACACAATTCTCGGCGCTGGCAGTGCCTTCGTCAATAGGTCTGCAATCATGTCTTCAGTCTTGACATAACTTGGCTTGACTATCTTGGCTTGAGCGTAGTGGCAGATGAACTTGAAACGAATGTCAACGTGCTTCGCGCTTGACGTACTCTTCTCGCAGTCCAATTGTTTAATCGCGGCTTGGTTGTCCATCCACATTGACATGGGTTCGACGGCCTTCATGTCCATCTCACCGAATAGTTCATTCAGTCCCAGTAGCTCGCGTCCTGCATGCGATGCCGCAATGAACTCATCTTCCATGGTGCTTAAAAAGACACCAGTCTGCTTCTTGCACGCCCATGAAATCACTGCTCTATCGATCGTCAACGCACATCCTGAGATCGACTTTCGGTCCGATTTGTCGGCTGCAAAATCCGCGTCGCTCCAGCACTCGATCTTGATCGGGTCCATTTGTTTGCTTGAGCTGTTAATGAACAACTTCAATGTCTTCGTTCCCTTCAAATACCTTGCAATGCGCTTGGTCATCTTCCAGTCCTTCACACTTGGTTTGTGTGTCTGCCATGTCGCGCGATGTACCGAAAATCTGATGTCCGGTCGTGCGTAGCGCGCAATCCAAAGCAGACTCCCGACGAGTGACTGGAATGCCTTGACACTCGCATGTCCGACTTCAACTGCCGTAGCCAATATATCCGTAGATTCAGGGTCCACTTCATTGCATTCGTCGTTGATAGGGGCTCATACACTATTCGCCGACTCCAGGCCATGGTCCTTCAGCAGCACGTCTATCATCACCTCTTGATCCAGCATGTACCCGCACTTGTCATCCAGTATAATCCTTAAACCCAGGAATTTGTTGACGACTCCGAGGTCCTTGATCTCGAGGGACACCATGCTCTTAAAAACTGTTCCACGGCTATGCTTGAAGGTCCTGTGACCAAAAGGTCGTCGACGTAAACCCCGACAATCGTGATGGCCTAGTCGATCTTCTCGACGTATAGGCACATGTCCGTTGTGCATTGGCTGAAACCGAGCTCAACCAACTTCGAGTGCAACAATTGACCCTACAGTCGTCCAGCTTGCTTTAAACCGTATAAGGATTTCTTCAAAAGCAAGGCAAGGTGTTTCGGGTGCTTGACTCCGTGTTCATCCAAAATTTCTTTGCTCACTTGCATCCCGCTTGGCACTTTCATGTAAATGTCGAGGTCCTCTTCTTTTTTTGCCTTGACATAGGCGTTGGTAACGTCACCGTGACGCGCTGGTACGTTCCATCGACGTGACAGCACCAAAATGACCTTGACGGTGCCAATTTCCATGACAGCAGCGAAAGTCAGTTTATAGTCGATTCCAAATAGTTGCTCATTTCCACAAACCACCATCCTAGCCTTGTACCGCTCCACATTTCCATCGGCGTCGGTTTTCGTCTTGAACACCCACTTGTTGTGCAGGACGTGCGACTTTTCGGGTGGTACCACCACTGTCCACACTCCATTTGACTCCAATGCAGTCAGTTCTTCTGTCATCGCCACGTGCCACTTTTCCTTTGACGGACTTCGCACAGCCTCACCATAGTTCCTTGGGTCTGGCTCGCTCACGATGTTGACAGTGTCTTGGACTTTTGTGCCCTTGCTTTCGTCATCATCATTCGGTTCACCCAGTTTCTTGCTGACGGACCTTGTCACATGTCAATCACGTGTCCATCTGGTCGAACGAGTCTTTGCTGGAAGTTCGTCGTGATCATCTTGAGACTCCTCCTTACCTTCAGCATTATCGGGATCTTCTATTGGACTCCCGTCTTGTATGATGTTCAGAGTCTCAATGTTTTGTACATATTGCGTGGCCACGACGACTTGATCCTTTGGCAAGTAGATGCGATATCCCTTTGTCTCATCGTTCTTGCCAATGATGATTGCCGCTTTTCCACGTAAACCCATCGATTTGTTGTCCGTGTGCAATTGAGCTGTGCACGTCGAACCAAATACCGCGATGTCACTGAGATCGGGTTTCTTCATGGTAAGCACCTCGATCGGTGAGACTCCACCGTCGTTTGCTTTCGTCGGACTTCGGTTGAGTATGTAAGTTGCATACTCAGCTGCATCGCCTCAAAACTATAAAGGTAGTCCGCTCGCAAACACCATGCTTCGCACCATGTTCATAATCGTGCAATGCATCCTTTCGGCTTTGCCATTGCTGGCCTAGTTATTACGCTCGCTGATCTGGCGAGCGACACCAGTGTCTTTGCAGAATACATCCAGAGGTTTGTACTCGCCCCCGCCGTCCGTGCGCAAAACGTGGATCCGGCAATTGAAGCGTCGCTAAAAAAAGGACAGGAAATGCATGAAATTCATCGCTGCAACATCCTTAGTTTTCGCCAAGAATACCCGGCAGTAGTTAGACTGATGATCAACAAAGCTGATTAGGTACCTGTTCCCGAGCCGATCGCGAGGAGTCATGGGACTTTTGAGATCAGAACAGATGACTCCTCCTATCACTTCGATTGGCTAATTCGCCCCACTTTCTTTGCGAGATTGTCGGTTCTTTGTCTGCTTGCCTTGTGCGCAGGCCAAACAGCTAACACGCTTAGTGTCGGTTAGTTTGATATCTGAAGTGGGGTACGGGACATCTTGATGATAGTGCCGTAACAAAGGTGGCATAAACGCCTATAATACTGTAGCAAGCTTCCTTGTTGAACGTTTGACTTATGTCCATGTTCATCACCATTCACGATCGCCATGACCGCCTCCAGTGGTGAGCTAGAAACACAAAAGTTGTTTGGAGAAATGTCATCGTGAAACTTCACAAATAACAAATCGTTGATGCGATCGACATCCATGATGGGTGCTCCACCAGGATTAGAGAACAAAACACGCCTCCCTTCACGATATTCAAGCACTCATCCCTTATTTTCCAACTTGCCGAAGGAAATGATGTTACGCCCCATATTAGAAGCGTATTGGACATCGAGAAGTCGGATGATCTTAGTCAACCCAAGTGTTTTAACCCGAATCATTGCACTACCTTTTTTCGTGATCCGAAGAGGTCTTCCATCAGACGCCGCGGTGAAGCATTCGTGATCGCAATCAACCACATCTTCCAGTAGGCTCAAGTCATTAAATAAATGACGGCCTGACCCACCGTCCAGCACCCAGTTAGCCGCAGCTTGAGTCTGGTCGTCGTCCGCAACTTGGACTGTGAGGACGAAATCTGCATCTTATTTTTCCTTCGATCTCTTAGTGCACGATGCCTTCAGGTGTCCTGTGTTTTCACAAAGGTAGCACCTTCTTTGACCTTGGTCTTCGCGCCATTTTTGACCGACCCAACCTACGTGACGTTCTTGGTAGACAAAACAACATTCATCACATCACGACCGAACTGCCTTACACGGATGTCTATCTCCGTCTATCGTGCGAACTGTGCCAGCTCTTCAGCTTGTCGCAAGTAGTCCACCCTGTGCAAATACAAACGAGATAGCATCGTCGTGCGCATCGTCGGGTCTGCGTAAAGAACAATGTTGTCCAAAACTAGATTGTCCGCGCCTCCGCAGGCGTCACTCACAGCAGTGAGATACAAGAAGTGTTCCGTCCAATTTCGATGCGACGACTTGGCTGCCGTAAACAACTTCATACTCTGGGCAGGTTTTATCTTGGTGTTAAAGGTCTAGAGCAACCTTTGCATTGCATTCTCCAAGGTTGGACTCTCAGACCACCAAGTCTCCACCTACCGGCGGTAATATTTCTGCGCCGTCCCGGCTAGGTGTTGCCCGAGCACATCAACCTTGATGTCTTCAGGCCAGACGAAACCACACGCGCGCTCGGAGAAACCAACTTGGCGTACGAACTCCTTGCCCAACTCTAGGAAACCACTACCAATACCATGGTAGATTTCCTTACCGTCAAATGGTTGTAACGCCAGATTGCGCTGACGACCGTCAGGCGCACCCATGGGTACCTGACCTTGTTGAAAAAACATCGGACCAGGTGCACCCGCACCTGGGTACGGTGCCCTGCACCCCGGGTGCTTGTTCCGCATTCATCACATAGTCACCACGGTCCTGAGCCGGTGGATCGACTATATTCTCAGCAAAAACTGGTCGTCGAGCACCAAAGTAAGTGCCTGGCGAGACATTCGTTGATCGCTTGGAAGGAAGAGTATGCTCCAAAGCCTGGAGGTTAATACCCTGCCCTGCTCCCAAGGCCTAACCACAGATGCTTGACTCTGAAGAGTCCTTCCGCTGTCGGTCGACTTGTTTGGACTGTAAGTATTCCATCCTGCACATTCGCTCCGACAAATCACCGAGCATGACGAGCATCTTGTCCAGTGCCGCGGCCGCGGGTACTGCCGACTTTTTTCCAGCTGGTGATCAATGGTCTTCTTTTGACCATCGACCACCACAGCGGGTGTGGCTCCGCGAGCCGCGCCGCCAACACGTTCCGTTGGTCTCATAACCTGTAAAAATGTAGTGATGCACTTGTTGCAAAGGGGTAGAAGTAAAAGTGAAATGTATTGTGTGTTAAAACTATCTTCTTCAATACTACGATATGTATGACCAGAAACAGAAACTACAACTTGACCATGTCAAGTTGCATATGGTGTCCGTCTCTCCCCGTCCCATGTGACATCCTGTCACTTGACGTCCGTCTCTCTTCGTCCCATGTGTTGTCCTGTCACATGAAGACCGTGTCCCCAGTCCCATCTGTCATTATGACACATTATAAATCAATCAGGTGAGGTCGGGCTTACCTGTACCAGGTCTTGCACTTGACCTGCAACACCTTCTTGACTTGTCAGAAAGAGTATATATATTAACAAATACATATGTCATGTTTAACCTGTCGCTGCGTTTGGAAGTTGCACGGCATTGGCCGCAAGCTTTGCTAGTGAGTCTACAGACTACTGAACTTGCTGGAGGACAAACAGTAGAGAAAGAGTGACGTGCAAAAGAGACGTTTGCGAAAAGGAATAAGCAGCACGTTAGTTGAATATACGGAGCGACGTCATGCAAAAGGTGCGACGCGCGACAAAAGATCACGCTGTGTTTTGGTGCCATCTACCCATGAGCACGTCGCGGACGTCAAACTTGGGGTGTCTCGATATGGTTGTCATTGGGGTTCAAGTGTGATGACGAGGTGCCCGCAGTGTGGGGAGCAAACACCCTGTCGCCGTGTCATGCGTTCCGCCGCCGCATATGTCTCTAGCAAGTACATTGAGCTGCTCAACTGTCGAAAAGTTTGGTAAGTTAGTTTGCATCGTGTACGACGGCGAAGAGATACGAAGACTGCATGTACAGACAGACGTTTGGAAGAGCAATCGTTCTTATCATTCGGCAAGACGTCTCGCTGAAGTGACAATTTGTCCGCGTGGCTGTTGGAGTACCCAATTGACTTCGTGTGTGTACCTTCAACCACTGCTCCTTTTGATTCGTGGACTAGCTGTAGAGCTGTGATCGTGTTCTCGGAGCAATTCTGCTGCTGCGGATGTCAGAATTGCATTGGCGGTAAGCACGTCGTCCCGTTCCTATCCTAATGTCATGATGACCTTGGTAGAGAATGACAAAGCACCGTGTCCCAGGCTTCTCGCCGTATAATTCATCACCTATTGGCGATGGCAAAGTGCCGATTGTTTGCAAACTCTTCGTCGCGGCAGTCGTCGATCCGTTCCATTTAAGGTAGCTATAGTACTGACTTTGCACTGCCAGCATGCGTGTAGAAACCCTTACGCAAGACATATATGACGCTTCTTTTTGTTGAATATACTCTTCTCCTCTCACTCGAATGAGTCCAACGATGGACTGGACTTCGATCCTCATGATCAAATATATTTCGACAGCATCGCCTTTTGTGTTATTGAGTGGCTGGTCCGGTCACCAGTGAAGGCTAATGTAAAGTGCTACACGTACGAGGCCCGAGGAGAATGACAACCAGCTGGAGAGGGGTTACCAGCAGCGACGCGGGGTGCGCCAGAAAGCAAGCAGAGTCCATTGTGGTGCTTACCTGTATAGTTGTTGCATCAGATTGAATATGTCCAAACATGGTGAGAAGTGTCGTCAATGTTCAACAAGAAAGATTCTCATTCAGACGCCCTGATAAACAGCTGCCTTAAGGCAAACTATTCGAGGCTAATTGTAACGGGGTAGCCCGTTACATGACATTGTCATCAAGAAGAAAATGGCAACAAAGAATATTGTGCTACATATTCTTCTTGCAATATCACTAAGCATAGTGATATTGTTGAGATGACCGAAGGGTCTACTCATTAGTTGATATTGAGACTATATCGACCAACCAATCGCTGCTAGACGTGCGCAATGGGTGGTGAGTAGACGTCATCATACGTTTAGTTATATTAATATAGTTAAGTCAGAATAAACAGAGACATAAGATTGATCGGACTTAATTGTATCAAATAACAGTTTTACTTTTACTACGAATAGAGTCTTTAGTTTAGTCGTAACCTTCCTCTGTGTAAGTGTTTACACCTAGCTAAACACAGACCTTCACTATTGTCAGTGAAAGGATAACTCCGTACTGGTAGTCCAGTACGTAGTCGTCGGTGCCCCGTTACACCTGGTAGCACTTTGTAGTCCATCCAAGGACCATACTCACATCACTCCACATGAACAATTTGGACGAAGTTGAAGGCGACAGATTTTACGGAACCCGTGAAAGCTACTCCCATTCGAGCGATGTCGAATGGAGTGCGATCGAACGAATGAGTTCGACCGTTGTTGAAGAGGCTATCTGGGACATGCTGTCCACAAGGGTAAGAGACCAGCAGCATGCGTCATCAGCAAGTTCTTGCAACAATAAAGTTGATGAGTCGCGAGCTCAGGTGACATTGTTGCAACAACAAGATCATAGCGGACTGAAGCACTGACAGCAACAGTCTCAGTTCGCAGAGTCGACGCGTGAGCGTCGACGGAAATCTCTAAAACAAGACATGTACAGGTATCACGGAGTCGAAAACGACTCCCTGCTGAGATGGTTCGTTGAAGTCGACGATGATATTGAGGCTCGTCGCGTCGACGATGAGCGAATGCAAGTCGTATTTGCTCAGTCGTGCTTGGCAGGGAACGCCATGAACTAAGCGCTGAATCTCAAGTTGCACGATCCAAACGTGTTTGGGTCGTTAGACATCTTTAAGACCCTGCTCAGAGAAACGTTTACCCCACTCGGGGCAGATTTCAGAACTCTATCTGAACTCCTCGTGATCAAACAGGGTAAGCGAAAGGTTTACGCTTACGCCCAACATGGTCGCTACCTTGCCAGTTGCATGGTAGTGAACCTGTGAGTGAATATTTGTCGATCGCAATATTCATTCAAGGACTTTCAAATGGTCCCGTCCGGGATCACCTGTTTCGCGGAGAGCTAAAGACGCTCTCCAAAGCAATCTACGCTGCGGAGCAGGAAGACTTTAGTTTGAGATAGGCTCACACCACGCTGACCCCCTATCGGCCACAGAGACGACCACCGGTCGGAGGTCCAGAGCCAATGGATCTCTATAATGTCGAAAGCGAGAAACCTCGCCCTTTGAACGACAAGCGATTGCTGAGATGCCATTGCTTTCATAAACTGGGACACCACTCATATGAATGCAGTATCACTCGCTCAGAAACCCGCGGTGATGAGCGCGGTAACCGTCCACCAGTCAGAAGAATTGGGGGAGGAGAGTTCGATGTTCTTGCAAAGCCGCAACAACGAGGTGGGTCATAAAAGAATGGACGGGGTCAGTAGGGGCGGATCGCCCTACTGATCCAGCAATATCACGAGATTTTGCAAATCTAATGACGAAGGTTGATCCAGACACACAGTCACTGTGTGTCTCTGCAGCTATTGATGAGGTGTCCCTCATCGCCTTGATATTGGAAGTGACAAAGGACTTTTTACTTCGTGCCCTTGTTGACTGTGGGGCGTCGGACACTGTTGTTCGTCTTCAGTCACTAGAGGCTGAAAAAATAGACTTTGTGGAGCGGGAGATCCCTCCAACGAGAAGGACGATGCGCCTAGAGAGAGTCGCATCGATCACTATGGAGAAACGTGTAATCGGCATCCACTATACGTTACAAGACTAACATTACGATGATAAATTCATCGTACTGGACATGGATGACAAATTCGATGTCATCCTCGGACCACCTTGGCTCAGGAGATACGAGCCAAGAGTAAGCTGGCAGCATCGCTCAGTAACAAAGCCTGCCACTTGTTCACCCGATGACCATCTGAAGAACGTCTTGTAACACTCACATTCCTGTGCGTGTACTATGAGCGAGTGCGATGGCTTCACTTTTTATACGGTCGTTAGCATGACTGAACAAGAATACAGTGTAGATGATCTCTAGATTGTGGAGAAAGCTCCCCAGAATCCTGTGGGTGTTATATCCCAGGAAGTAATCAAGACATTGAACGTCTTGATTAATGGCGGATAAAGCGTAGGCGCTTACATGCTCTATCTGGTTGTGCCTCCGAAGTTAACTACGAAGATAACTCAATTGCCAACGCTAGACCCAAAACGGTTCTTGCGTGATCTGCGCGGTGGCAAAGTCAAGCAGATCTGTGTACTCGTCGCGGAGGACGAGTACGTCACCGATATCAGATCAATAATGGTCTTTACTGATACATAACGGGTTCTCAGCAGCTCATCGACGGACGAAAGTGTCATTGATGAGAAGACTCGGATCGAATGATATGCATCTCAATCCTGGAAGTCGCTTCAGAAAAATCCTTTGTATAAGGATTTGATCGAATTCAAGGACGTATTCCTGAATCAGTACCATGCGAGTTGCTCAAGAATAAAGGCACTCGACCCGAGATCGAGCTCAGACCGGGCTCAAAGTATTGTGTCATGAAGCAGTGGCCACTGCCTCATGAACAAGTACTAGCGATCGACAAGCTCTTTTCCGATCGCTTTGCAGCGGATAATGTGAGGGATTCAACTTCCCTTCACAGCTCTCCGACCTTCTGTGTGCGAAATGCCACAGGAGGATGGCGAATTGTGCGTACATATAACAAATACTGCAACGATACCGGCTCAGACGACGATACTTAGGAAGTAAATATCATATATAATATGTCAAAGAGTACCATCTTCTCATTCATAAATCTGATGGATGGCTTCCATCAGATCCTCATGCGTGAACGGGACGTCCCGTACACAGCAGTGAGAATTCCCAGTGGTATGCTATGGGAATGGCTAGTGATGCCGCAGGGAGTGAGTAATGCCCTGAAACTTTCAACAGATGTGTAACAAATCTTTTGAGACCGGTGCGTGATTTCGCACCGAGTTACTTCGACGATGTGCTCGTCCATAGCCGGGCTATGGACGGAAAGACGGACGTTGAAGTTGACAGAACTCACGTTCGTCAGGTCCTTCAACTTATGCGCAAGCATACGTCGTACACCACCCTCAAGAATTGTATACTCGCGGCTAGCGAAATACCACTTCTTGGGTGCATCGTGGGTAAGCGCGGCGTACGCCCTGATCCCAAAAAGATTAAGGTCATCACCGACTGGCCAGTGCCAGTCGATTTTAAAGGACTTTGCAAATTCCTTTGGCTTAGCGGTGTACTTGCACAAGTAATCACGCAACTACGCCAAGATGACTGCTCATCGTTCTTGTTTGCTCAAGAAAAATGTGAAGTGGTCATGGAACGCTGACTGTCACCGTTCCTTAAAATTTATCAAGCAAAGCTTAATGCAATCGCCCATCTTGGCGATTGACGACCAGGACAGATCATTCCATGTGGTCTGTGACGCCAGCGATTTTGCAATTGGCTATGTGTTGATGCAATGTGACACAGACGGCGCAGAGCGCGTCGTCTATCAGTCGCGTCAGCTGCAACCAGCTAAAGCAATCACCCAGTGCATGACAACGAACTCCTTTCCATTTCTATGCACTGGCTAAGTTCCGGGTCTATCTCTTGGAAGATAGACCGTTCATCGTCTATACGGACCATGCGTCACTACGCACGGCCGTAAACAGTCCACATCTATCACAACAAATGGTAAATTGGCTGTCTTTCTCCGCCGAGTATAACGTTTTCGTGTATTATAAACCAGGACGACTTAACGTCGTCGCTGATGCGCTTTCGCGTTGGCCCAATTTTGAGCCGAATACGCCGTTCAACAGTGAGGATTTACCTACTATTGCGACACTTACAGTCAGTGTGCCGTCGTCGCCTTTACTCGACGACGCGCGGAAGTCATACGCAGGAGATATAAATCTCCTCCAGTTAATGTATCACCTTGCGAGTCCATCCCGTAAATTCTTGTTGGATTTGCCGGCTCTATACCGTTCCTCTCTAGATCGGTATACAAATCGCAATTGTCTGCTAAACTATTCAGCAGTTGCCGACAATACACCTCGTGTCGTCATTCCCGATCATGGTGATTTGCATTTACGCATCATGCTAAGATGTCACGATGCGCGATCAAGCGGGCATCGTGGTAGAGAAAATACCTACCTTACGGTAAGTCGTGACTTTTACTGGTCCCTCCAGTATCAGTTTGTGCGCAAGTTCATTCGTTCTTGCTAGTTCTATCAACAGGTGAAGCCCAGTCCTTCATCCCGTGCACCTTTACAAGCTCTGCCGGTCCCGGCAGAGATTGCATCGATTCAGTATACTTTGTGCAAGATGGGTGAGTCAAATTTCAGATGTATAGGAAAGATGTCTTCAATTTAGGTAGCAGTTGGCTTCGCACATGTTCTACAGCTACGCAAATATACAGACCTGAAGGGAGAAAAGGGTAATGTCCTTGTATCCTTGGACAGCAAAAGGCTTGATATTTTTAAAACGCCAGTTGATGCGATGGACTTCTTTCCTTAGGGTGAACGAGGACAATTTTTAACCAATAATGCGGATAGTGAATGAAAGAAAATAGTTTTTTTTTAAATGCACTTGTGCAGAAGATGTTAAAAGGGCAAGTGAATATATCAGTATTCAGCACTCTAGCTCGTCAACACTACAACATGCATGCTTGTCGGCACTATAACTTGACCATGTCGAGTTCCATTTGGCGACCGCATATCTTCGTCCCACATGTCACTATCACTACACATACTGGTCCCCTGTGGCGACGCTATTTCCCAGACCCATCTATCAAAATGTTACAAAAACAGCAAATCAAGTCCCGTTGCATGTTACCTGGATTTGGTGGTGCACGATCTCGAATCCGTAATGACCTTCCGGAAACGATATCTTCTAAAATTTGCTTCGACCTCAACCTTCGTAGCCTGTAACCTCCAAATTGAACGTCAGTTCAGCGCGTTTATCCTTTGTGCCGGCAATGACTTTGGTTAAAGATCCGCCATCATGTCTTATGACATGGTAAACTTCGATTGCACCACTCTTCCTTGAACGTGGTGGCAAATGAGCCTTATGCATATGTCCACCTGATTCGCGCTCAGCGTATCTTTCTCCGACAAGTTGCTTGATCGCTGCCTGGCTGTCCACCCAAATTATTGGCATGGGCTTGCAAACACGCCATTTCAATTGTCTAACAATTTCTGTACTCCCAACAGTTCTCGAGCGGCTTGAGATGCAGAACTAAATTATGCCTCCATCGTACGTAATGACACACCCGGCTTCTTGCACAGCCACATCACAGCAGCATCGTCCTTAGTCATGATGCATCGCGACACAAGCTTCCGATAAGCCTTTGTGGCGGCGAAATTGGCGACGCTCAAACTTTCGAGTTGGATGTCACTTGTTGTCGAATTCGCACCATTGTAGATGCAATATTGGAGTCTTCACATCTTCGAGAATCTTACGATGCGCTTGGCCGTTGTCAAGTCTTAAGTAGTTAAATGTTGTGTTTTGTCTTGTCACCCACCTTGTGCACCGCGAAAACAATATCTGGTGGCGTGCATCTTGAATCCCATAGTATAATCGTTATCAGCGGTTAACACCACTTCACACTTTGTCCGTTGTTCACACTCGAAACAGGACTAAAATCGACATTGTTCTTGTTTCCGTTGTTGCATTCGGCTCCGATCGGCGTACGCACCCCATTTTGCTGACTATATCCCAATCTCCTTTAGTATCAAGTTAACTTCCACCTCATGGTCCAAAATATAGTCTATAGAGTCGCTCAACGATATCTGAATCCAAAAACATGCTCATAATCTCCAAGTCTTTAATTGAGTATGTCTCCATGTTCGTAAAAAAGCATCTGCTACATCTGTTTGGTACCTGTGACTAGCAGATCGTCAACAAAATTCTATTACGGTACCTTTTTCTCCATTAAAAATTGTAACATGAACACATGGCAGTTATACAGTGTTAGGTTCCGCTTCGGTGTATTTAGTATTGTAGTAGCTTGCTTCTTAGTCGTCACGATTTCTTTAATTCATAGAGTGGCTTCATCGACAACAACGCTGGTCGGATTTGATTATCTATGTCAAAACTTTTCATCTCCAGCGCGTCCAATGTCATTCCCTTAGTCATCTTCATTTCGATGTCTTGGTGCATCAGCAAATTGGCCTGCACGTACGCATTCGAAAGATCCCCATGACGTGTCGGTACGTTCTATCGCCAACTTTAACGTGCCTAAATCCAAGACATCGGCGAACTTCAAGGTGTAGTTAGCCGCAAAACATTGCTCGTTACCACAGACAACTACCCCGAGCCTTTCATTTCTCAATGTCGCCGTTTGTATTTGCCTTGGTCTTGTATACCCACTAGGTGTGCAGTACATGAAAATCATTCGGTGGCAGCACGACTTCCCTAATGTAATTTGGCTAAAAAGCATTTTACACATCAGTTGTCGCCTACAACCATTCGCGACGATGGTCATTTCTGATGGCTTCCTTCAAGGATCTGAAGTCTTGTGAAGGACATCTTTGACATAATCCAAACGATAATATCGTGTTCGGCCTTGGATTTTGTTGTATTTTTCTTCTTAATCGAGCTTGTCACATATCTGCATTACCTATCTTGCGTTCAGAATTATGAGTGTGCCTTTTCTAACCTGCAAAAATCCCTTAGCTGATAATTGAAGTCATCATCCGTACCTGGCCTGTATATCCCGATATGTTTGTCTCGACATGGTGGGTGAAGAATATGGTATTGAATTCAATAAGTCTATTGGACCTGATTTGTCCAGACTTGCAAACATCTCGATTGCAGATATGCTTAGTAATTGTTCCGGTCTACAACATTAATTGTGTGAACCCGAGTGATTGTGGCAGTAACATGTCCTCAGTGTAGAATAATCCAATCGACTATTCTACGCTTCAATACAAAAATTATCTATTTTTTACACGTTTTACGCTTCATCACGCTCAACATTCAAGATTGCACAATTTTTCTTGCGAATGTGTCCCAGACACTAGATCATTAACGATAAGAAATTTGATATGTATAACAGTCCAGTAAATCGTGACCTTCTTTATAATGAGCTGACCAGTAACCAAGAATAAGATCCACGTCGCGAGGTGAGTATCAGTCAAAAGCTAGTAAGTCGGTGATGGTTGAACGTGTTTTATATACCTGAATAGAAATGATGTTTGGTTGCTAGTATTCCCACTCCGTGCTCATTTTTCTGCTTCTTATGCAAAATATACATGTCGCACAGCTAAAATGAACCCCATTAAGTGTAGAAAAACACAATTGACGGTCCGACACGCAATATAATCATACTCAAGCTCCTAATTAGGGTTCTTCTGACATATCCGATATGATCATTGACACTTTGCGTGTCGTTAAACCGAAAGACGACCTTTTAAAATGACTTGATCGCAAGTGCTTAATCAGTCCTGTTGTGGAGCATGTTAGCTTTGAAACTTTTGCTGCTACGTCCCACTATTTTGCTTTGCCTCAGATATATGAATATTTAAGTAACTGAGATTCATCTCGAGCAGCATGCCATCATGAGAAACCCTTCTCGTTGTCGGAATGTTCATCCATCCCGCTATATATTGCATCAGACGCTTGGGTATATCTTGGTACGATTTTTATCACATGTTCCCTCCATTTACCATAATATAACGCAAAAAATAGTTTCATTGGGCAGGTTCGCCAAACGATGTAATCTGATATAGTATCCACACAAGACACGGCGGAGACGACCACGATGCTTCATAGTTTTAATTTAACCGTATCCCATCCAGATCTACGAATCATTTCTAATTTCTTCTCGCAATATATCAAGGCTTCATGATATAAAGACTTTCGTTTCTTAGGGACGCAATCAAATATGTCCACGGCTGCTCATACGGACACATTTGAATAGCGTATGGTGACATTATTGTGCTTCCAAACGTTTTACGCAGCTAATCGACGTTGGTTAGGATATTAAGCCATTTTATACATCTGTCTAATTTTGAGATCAATTAATCATGCTCATGATTTGTACAGGTTAACTCTCTATTCTTCATTTATACAGCTCGACAACTCTCATATTCGGGGGTAAGAAGCTCTCTCAGCAATGTGTAACCCCGTCAAAAAGCGCAATGGAAAGATTGATGCCTATGACACCAAAAAACTTCCAATGATTGACCCTGAAGAACATGGCAATGATTGTAATTCCACGGATTTGCAGACAAATATGTGCACAACAAGATTTTACATGTGTCGAAATTATTCCACAACGTCCTCCTCTTTTGATTCTTAGAACACATGCTAAGACTTCTATTTTGTTAGACTGGTTTTACCGACTTCCTATTGCTCAGCAAGACGTCACGCGTTTGGAATATGGCTGCCAAGAAAATGAGATACGCAAAAAGACTAAGCTGTTACGGTACGTCCCTTTACCGATCAGTCGAAAGAGCAATACTATCGACTAGCGGTCTGATTTTTCCACGAGTGATCAACGTTAAAAAATGTTCTACAAGTCAGCGTCACGCAAATATGAACTTCCGATTTATACACGGAGATGTCTACGCCTATGCTCCAAACATGTCTAAAGCTGTGCGACCCCATCTGAAGTTCTACGGCTGAAGTCTTGATTCCTTTCTTCTGGTAACCATTTCACGTGACCCCAATCATCGTCCGTGACATTCCAATCAGCCTTTCTGGCCGGCATATATACAGAAGTGGTGGAGTGGATATCGCTCTTTTAAGGAGTTAGTCCCGAATATCCACTGGCGCCCGGACGAACGACAAACGGAGGGGGTACTCCGATTCCGTGATGTAGCTTTTACTCACTTTGTGGACCCTTCGTTAGGACGGGTTGCACTCGTACAGGTGTACTCAAGATGATTCCGAACTTAACTGTGGTTAAGATTGGGGCTGTCACGTGAAAACCTTCACACGATAGCAGGTGTACTTGTGAAGTGCTCGATAAAAGTAACCGTGATCGCTACGAGGTCGCCTTGTACAAAGTAGGTACTTGATCTGCGATCCTTCTGACTGCTGAAAACGTCTAGCAATCTTGAACCTGACGCATTTTATTGTTTGCTGTGTCCGATCGCAGTAGGAGTTGTTCTGTTAGAGTCCTTGATTCCTGGCCAAACATTCCAGGGATTCAATTTGATTAGAGTATGCAACTTGTCTTGACGTCGGGTCGCCAATAATCCAACCCGGAAGAGAAGTCCACATGTGTAATTGGATCAAGTTGAACTTTGTTTAATGTTAACCAATCAACCCAAAAACGAACACATCGCTAGGCCTATCGGTATCACGACTTTCGAAGCCACGCGTCCCCCTCTCCAGAAGATCACTCCTTTTTGCCTATATGGTTTACACCAAGTTTGCCATCTCTGAAATCTTGGTGTAACCTACACCAGACTCGTATGCAACTAGCCCTAGGCCTATGAGATCAGATCGAGGTCGAGAGATCGAGACCGTGAGATCGAATCGAGACCGTGAGATCGAATCGAGACCGTGGGGTCGAATCGGGACCGTGAGATCGAATCGGGACCGTGAGATTGAATCGGGAACGTGAGATCGAATCTATACCGCGATATCTGATTAAGATCGTGAGGTCTAATCGATACCGCAAGGCCTGACCGTGATCGTCTTCAGGGTACGTAACCATCTCAGCGTCCCCACATATCTCGCCCTTGTCATACACGATCAGGTACGTTTGAGTACCCGATTGTGAGCCACCCTTCCAAGCAAGTTTTCTTCCGATCAGAATCCTTTTAGGACTTAACTGACGCATGTGGTCTGTAAGCTCCCACGTCCCAACTGAACGGTATAATCTTGTGATTGTTTTACCACACAGACAGCCCAGCAGTCGTGGACGAAGATGACGACTGAGACCAAGCCCTTCCTTATTGCGCATAAGATCCCGCTTCTCTAGCGTTATGAGCATCCATCCTTATGTTTTAAATGTAGCGAACCAAAAATCAGCTGCTTTTGGCTCTTCTTCACCACATATTTCCTCGCGATGCAGGGTCTCTCACGAGCGCGTCTCAGTCTTTAAGGAACATCGAACAGGTCCTCCTTTCCTCTCAAGTTCAGCATGTAGTATACAACGCTCGTCGGCCGCGACTATCAACTTCAATCATTCATACCCTCCACACTATCGGAAATTATTCACCCTTAGGTTAACACATTAATTTGCTTTGGTCTATCTATCGGGTTGGCAGTTATGCAACTCGATTTGTATCAGATGTGCTACACCGAAAAATGCACATCGAGTTTACCCTGTCTAGGTATTTAGAGCTCAACACAGGCCCGTAAATCGGCTCGTGGATGCTCAAACGATTTACTAAGTGGGAATTAAAGACTTTCATACGACTTAAATGTATATGGGTCGTGGAGCTTAAGACCTAAGACCCACGTCTCCGCACGTCCAGCCAATGCAAACTGGGCGAATTTAGCTTGCGTCTCGTCTTTGACGATGGGAAAAGCCCTTATGGCATCCTCCAATTCGACAAACCATCTCAGCAGAGAGTCTAACTTGAATGCCTTGCACCTGGAGAATTAATCTTCAAGCTCTCGGTTTGACGCGTGTGCGTCGAACCGCCCACAGCAGCACTAAATTGCTGCTGTCTCAACAGCTCTGTCTATTTATCACTAAGTTATCTCGACTTCTTGTTTGTCGAGAGCCTTCTGGTGAATCAAGTCTACCTTTCCCTTTCGGCGACAAGTTTATTTGTGATGAGCTTGGCTACAGCGGCCATTTACTGGATTCTGCCAAAGGCCTCCAACATGTCACAACCGGCGTTTCGCTTTCCGAAAACTCATTCGTTTAACCGCATTACATTCGGTATCACTCGAATGGTCACAGCCTTTACGAGTGGCATAAATTATCTCCTCGTTGTTCAACATATTCATGTTGCTTGAGGTAATATTGTTCGTTCGACGGACCACGAAGTGCTTCAAGATTTATTGGGGCATGACCTTACCTATTACTGGGCAGTCCTTGTGTTTTTTAGCACAAGGGTGTGTACGTCTGAATGTCACGCACATGTGAGCCGTGAGGAAGCCGAGGTAGAAGACAGAGCCAAGGAAGCTCTGAGTAGGGGAAAATGTAAGCATGTATATAATATAGCTATCTGTGTTGATCAACTTTCTTTTTCTTACTTAAAACATATTTAGCTACAAAATCCTACATATATCTCGCTTACCACCCATTGCGCGCGTCAAGCAGCGATTGTTGATTAAGTTGTTTAATGTCATGGCCTATATCTACCCTAAGCGGAGCGGCTGAGGAACAATATCCTTGAAGACAAACTCGGTCAATCTGATTCTTACCAATCATGATATAATGTTATATATGATAAACAGTCGATCAATCGATTCTGTTTCTCTATACATGTGTACGGGAAACTTAATAATGAGCAAATTTGATAGTTGATCAATAATCTTGCCCAAATTTGATAATCTTGGTCCTAAATTTGGGCCACTGGCAGGGACACGACCGTTACACAGAACTGTTTGGGGATCGATATTAGGCTTTCGTGTAGTTCACAAATGTATATTATTCCGAACGGATGAGAATGTGAAAAAAGTTGGCTGCGTTTATCTACTTAGAACCTCTGACGTACTACCAAGATCGCTTGAATCGTCATGGCAATTTACGGTAGCATGGCTGGTGCCGCAGAAAATTATCCACAAATCAGCGTCTGCGTAATGAAGATTTCCTTTTTTACTCAACTCCTCGCGCAATTGCTGCTGTAATGTACGCATTTCTCCCATGACAAGTCTCTCTAGATCTGGATGTCCACCAAGCACTAAAATGATAGCTCGGACTGCGTCAACTGCTCCCTCGGCGCTAGTATCTATCTGCATGTTTGTGACACCTTCTCTTGTCAACTGCGACGATATAAGTCGCTGCTCTCGTGGGACGTGAGTAGAAACTCATCGTCTGCTTCTTCGCTGATGATGGCTATGGTATTTAGCGCTTCCATCTACTTGTCGGCATCGGCGGTGCAGCAAATGAAGTCGTTCATGTTCATCAGGTTGCGGATGCGTAGCTGACACGTTTGTATTAGCAGGCTAGTTTTAAATTGTGTATTAGATTCATTGCGTCATCTGCGAGTAGTGGTACAGCCGGGCACGAGCCCTGTGTGCCGAAAGCAGGTTATATATATATATATTATCGCTTGAAACGTCAAGCCAGAAGGATTTTATCCGATTGATAGCCGTGATCTAGTCCAGCATGTAGATACTGGTCTTTAATCCTTGTTCCTCCATAATCAAAGTGTGCTCGAGCTGGCGATGCCGGTATCAACGCTTAAATGAGGAGATATACCGACGTCCATTTTCTGCAGCTTCAAAGTCGTTTTTTATAGGAAGGAACACGGCTTTCACGCTCTTTATCCTCCATGTCATGAGCAGTATGCGCCGATGCATTGTCGGAAGGAGAACGGTGTTTCGATTTTGAGCGTGCATGTCGTTTCGAGATTGAGCAGCTACTATTGGAATAGGACACCTTTCATCCACGCCATAATGTCGCTGCAGCAGTTGGAGCCGAGTTGACCCATGTCTTCTTCTGAAAACAGCGCGGCTTCTTCACATGACCGATGATGAGTGGATTGCATTTGTCTGAGCCGTCAGCGTTGCACATCAGAGTGACATTTACAATAGTCTTTCTCTTCTTCGATCCTTCCACTTGTCGTTGGGCGATAGTAGTATCAGGTGCAAGGCAGTAGAACAGCCCTGTTCTATCCATGTTGTAGTTTCAGCAATTGGGATTCCTTTTAGACGTTCCCTAACGGCGTCGCGCTGATTGGGTTATTTCTCCAATTTTACAAAGTCGCTCTCACCGTGAGGGCTACGTTGCTTGAAGCCGTGACGTCCCTGGTAAGCTCGAAGCTACTCATTCGAAAAAAACAGCAACTGGTCTTCTTGTATACCGCTCAACGTTGCAAAACCCTTCGCTACCACCTTGATCAGTTCTACGCTTGGCATCACGCGCTTGGATTGACACTGCAGCACCCAGCTTGCAAGGGCTTCATCTACTGCAGGAAATGCAAGCACTCAACTTCGCTTACTCTTGAGGTCGAGATCCATTACGTGCAGGAACTTCTGACGATCACGCATATTCCCGGATATCGTCCCCTGGACTGGCTCCTTTATAAGATTGAACTCGCGCTTCGACTTATCTGCCATCTGCGAATGTGTAACAGGGACGTTTGCGTCATACCACAAACAGATCTTCTTCTTCTGCTCATAAGTCAGGTTACCAACCTGTTTGGGTCGCGACAGCATCGTTGTGTAAACAGCGAATTGGTAAACTGAAAAGTGATTTATTCAGCTGTGCATTATTCTCTTACTGTAAGTGCTTTTGCTTTGCTGTCCACTCATTTTGTTTATCCAACGATTGAAAAAAGAAAAGTTCTTCCTATGTCTTGGATGGTGTCATCATTTGAAAGTAGGGGACGTCACTGCTGGCAGGCAATGCTGGTGAAACCTATACACCAAGACCCGAAGGCTCCACTTTACCTTTAGCTCGAGCCATTTCTGGAACCGGTGACCTCTCGGATGGTGCTGCCAGACCAACCCGGTTGGTCAAGACGCGTACACGACGTGCGTCATACACAACACTATTTTAAATGTGTACACAGTTGTTATACACACTCGCACAAACTAAAATTAAGCATATAAAACTACCCTCCAATGCGTATGCACAACGCATCACCAACACTTTGTTGCGCGGCAAGTTCACCGTCGAGTCGCTTGAACTAGAAATTGTGCTGAGATTAGGTGCTGACCACGAATACGGGCTTATTTCATGTTTTTGATGGCTGCTAATGACTGGAGGGTGTTCGCACCTCTCGAATATAATGCTAATGTAATATATGGTACGCTTGCGCTAAACGGGTCGTATATAATGTGGCAGGTTTATGTGTAATATGTCCGTCAGTATTATCTTAGCCACGTAATATTGATAAATATTATCGACTAAAAAGATATTTACAGTGATATGTTTTCGAGAAATTAGATAGAATAATACACTTTTTATCGAAAATTCGTAGAATAGGACACGTTTTTGTTATACACAGGATATGACACTTTCTTCAGCAGCTATAAGAGGAATACAAGACGGCGAATATATCATGCGCGCGCAGCCTTTCTGCGTAACGAAGCGATTCGGCGATGGCTCTTCAAACACGAGCTGGTGTTCCTCTTGCTGCACTTCAAGCTGGAAAGCGTCCCGCTGCTCCGCTAGGTGCAGTTTCGACCACCAGTTACGTCATTCATTGTTTAACTGACAATGAGGAGCTGTTTGAAATTTTTTAATCCTTATCGGAGATCGACTGACGATAATTTACTGTTGTGTTTTAGTTTTCACAATATTTTTGGGATCCTCACGAAGTAGACATTGAACATATCCTTCCACCAGATTGAACTGCTCCCGTTGCGCATTGATTGTCTCAGCACACACTGCCTCCTTTGCTTTGTGAGCGGTATTATACGAAATGTCGACACCAAGTTTTCGTTTTAGAAACTGCTGAACATCCTTAATAGGAGCCTTGCTATTCACTGTCATGCCTTCGCGAAGCTGCTTTTACAAAAACGTGTGCTCATGCTGGGATCTCCGAGATACCTCAAGCGATCCTTGGCATGAATGCTGATCTTGCACCTGACTGATACGAAATTGTTCGTTTTTTTGTGGAATGATATTCGGGCATATGCAGGACAATCGTCACCTGAACACTTGAGGTAGGCTCTGGTTTTGTTTCTGTCGGAAACTTTGTAGCTGACGTGATCTTTTGCTGCCTGTGATCGAATTGCCATCATTGCTTCATCCATAGTAGCGAAGGATAGTCCTTTTAAAGCTGGCCTGTCGGGAGTGATGGTAGGTGGCATGACGGTTGATTGAGGATCCTGTAAAAGAAGCAGGTTTGGAGCGATGGGAAGAGTGATCTTGAGGGATGATGTCTCGGAGATGATCTTTCGAGACTGCGAGGGGAAATTAAGGGGACTAGTTTGCGTCGCTCGCGAGGCTCAGACCAAAAAGACTAAAAAGTGTCATATCTTGTGCATAAATAAAAGTGTCCTATTCTACGAATTTCCGATAAAAAGTGTTCTATTCTATGCAATTTCTCTATTTTTTATAACCAATAATATGTAACGGGCTTACCCCGTTACAACACCCGTGCTGGACGATGGTACGTACAGCTACACGAAAAATAGAACGGATCGACGACTGCCGCGACGAATAGTTCGCAAACAATCGGCACTTTGCCATCGCCAATAGGTGATGCATTATACGGCGAGAAGCCTGGAACACGGTGCTTTGTCATTCTCTACCAAGGTCGTCATGACATTAGGATAGGAACGGGACGACGTGCTTACCGCAAATGCCGTTCTGACATCCGCCGCCGCAGCAGAATTGCTCCGAGAACACGATCACAGCTCGACCGCTAGTCCACGAATCAAAAGGAGCAGTGGTTGAAGGTACACACACGAAGTCAATTGGGTACTCCAACAGCCACGCGGACACATTGCCACTTCAGCGAGACGTCTTGCCGAATGATAAGAACGATTGCTGTTCCAAACGTCTGTCGGTACATGTAGTCTTCGTCTCTCTTCGCCGTCGTACACGATGCAAACTAACTTACCAAACTTTTCGACAGTTGAGCAGCTCAATGTACTTGATAGAGACATATGCGGCGGCGGAACGCATGACACGGCAACAGGGTGTTTGCTCCCCACACTGCGGGCACCTCGTCATCACACTTGAACCTCAATGACGACCATATCAAGATGCCCCAAGTTTGACGTCCGCGACGTGCTCATGGGTAGATGGCACCAAAACACAGCGTGATCTTTTGTCAGGCGTCGCACCTTTTGCATGACGTCGCTCCGCATATTCAACTAACGCCCTGCTTATTCCTTTTCGCAAACATCTCTTTTGCCCGTCGCTCTTTCTCTACTGTTTGTCCTCCAGCATGTGCATAGTTTGTAGACGCACTGGCAAAGCTTGCGGCCAATGCCGTGCAACTTCCAAACGCAGCGACAGGTCAAACTTGGCATATGTATTAATGGCGATGATACGCACGTGTTGCAATCCCTGACGGACACCTGCATGCCGACAAGAAAGCTTTGCGCATCATGCTAGTAGTTCCCATTGCGCTTCAATCAAATTAAATTACCAACGCCGCAGTCCCCCACCGTGCCAATCTATGCTGAACTTTGTCGACATGACCGTCAAGCGCAACACTCCGTGAAGTTGAGTCGATCGACGTAGCGGCAAGTCGCTAGTACCCTTTATCAGCCAAATCCACAC
This sequence comes from Hyaloperonospora brassicae, assembly GCA_947650285.1. Lineage (NCBI taxonomy): Eukaryota > Oomycota > Peronosporomycetes > Peronosporales > Peronosporaceae > Hyaloperonospora > Hyaloperonospora brassicae. The sequence continues at coordinate 40,050 of CANTFL010001466.1, forward strand.
ACTCAACTACGCGCTCACTCTATTTCGCTGCACCCCACTGCAGTCTCGTGTCTCCAGCAGCGCCGTCAAATAGATATGCGACCAAAACAATGGACCTAAAACGGCGGCGCATGGCCCACATGGTCCACCTAAGCTTCGCACTGCGTGTTCCAACGCCACTCGTACTGCTGCAACGCATTGGCAAAGTGCACGAGCGCGGCCGCCACGACGCAAATGTGCCAAAGTTGGTGGCTCGAGAACCACAGGTCAAAGCGGCCTGGGTAAAAGCGCTCGGGGAACTTGGTCGCGTAAATGATGGCCCCGCTCGTGTACAAGAGGCCCATCAGCAGCAGCGGCCCGATCATGATCGTCACGTGCGGGTCCGAGAGCCCAAAGCGCCACACAAGGTGCGTCACGGGAACCACACCAAAAAAGCCCAGCGCGAGAAAGATGCACGTGCGCGCCACGAGGAACTTGGGCGTGCCAAAGACTGGCAACAGCGCCACGGTGAACGTCAGTGCAGCCAGCGTCGAGATCACGACCAAATAGACGCTGCGCTGCCACGGGTGGCAGTAGAACGAGTAGTAAATCATGGGGTAGAACGATCCCGCAATGAGGATCGTAATGCCAGCGTAGTCCAGTCGCGACAGCAGCGTGTAGGCCGAGCGACTCACGACAAACATCAAGTGGAACGTCGCGCTGCAGCTGAGGCAAATCACAGCGCTCGCCAAAAAGACAAACAGCGGCCAACGGGGCACGTCGTGCGGGCCCTCGTCGGCAGCCAACAGGTGCAGTCCACTGCGGACGCTCTCGGCGACCGCCTGCAGTTCCTCCAGTACGTACTTCATGGGCCCATCGGCCCCCACGTCGCGTACAAACACCAACAGCGACTCGACGCGGTCGTCGAGCTGCCTCTTGAGCGACTGCACGCGCTCCGACGGCGGCACGTCACGCAGCACACGGGCGCTGAGACGGGCCGAGAGAGCTCCGAGTTCGTACCGCAGCTGCTCGAGTGGCGCCGCCATTGAGTCGGAAAAGCCGCCGCCATGGGGCTCCAGCAGCGCGTGGAGGCGCTGCAGACTGTGCGCGAGCACAGCGCTTGCAACGTCATAGTACTTGGCCGGCGCCTCCGCAGAGCTCGCAGAAGGCGGCAGCGGGCAGAGCTCGGGCAGCGCCACGGCCAGCAACAGTCGTGTAGTGTGGCGGCCGTCGCGGAGGTACAGCGCGTCGTCGCTCGTGCACCGTCTCGAGTGTGGCGGCGGTGTGTAGTTGCTGAGGACCGCCTGCGCACGGCTGTCGCGGGCGGGCGCGAGCGCGTGGCCCGACAGCGCGAGGTACAGCATGAGCACTGCAAAGATGAACGAGCCCATGACGTGCGTCCAGACGTTGAGCGTCTCGTTGTGGAGCTCAAAGAGCGAGAGGAAGCAGTCGCGCGCCGAGTAGTGGAGGCGGTAGCCCGACCGGATGTACGAGTTGTCGGCGAGGTAGGCGAAGCCTTCGGCGTGGAGGCGCTCGAACGTGTGCAGTGTGCCGGTTGGGGAAGAAGAAGACGGCGGCGCGAGGGCGGGGGGCGCACGGGGCGGCAGCAGGTGGTGCTCTGTTTCCATTGCGTCTCGAGAGCGTTTGGGGTGACGACGAGTGGCCGAGTGGCCGAGCGGATCAATTGAGTGAGTGAGTGAGTGAGTGAGTAGTGACTGACTAGTGAACTGCTGGGGGGGCGCAGCTTCCTGTATCGAGGACACGGACGGGTCGAGTGGTTGGCCAATGGCGGCGGCGGATTGTGGGTGGACGTCGGCGCGAAAAAACGGCGCTAGGAGTCGACGGATCTGAGTGATACCTTTGGCCACTGCCACTGCCGCCGCCGCTTGTTTTTCCTTCTTCTTTTCTGTTCCTTGAGCCGACGGTTGGACGTGTTTCGGTAGTCTGTCTGTTTGTATGTTGTTTGTCTGTTTGTGTTTGTTTGTCTGTTTGTGTTTGTTTTTTCTCATTGTGCGATACGACTTTGCGTCGTGCGATGAGACACGTCGTGGGTGGTGTCGAGCGGTCTGGCAGACTGGAGAGAGAACAAAGAGACGATGGAGAGGGGAACGAGTTGGTCAATTATATATCGTCAATCGAGTGAGACGGTCAATCAGAGTCTGCGTGTGCGTATCAGTAGTAGTGCGTTGTACGAGAAGGCACCGCGTTGTTGGTTGCAAGGGGAAATTGATGGGAGGTGCGAGTCTACGAGAAGATTGCGACAACAAGTGGCTACTCTTGACAGCACGGATCCAACAGACACGCTGCGCGTTTTGTGCTGGATGAAGATATGCAACATAAGAACAGCCATTGATGCTGTTTGCCTTCGTAGTGACGACATTGCAACAGTACATCAACCGTTGTGCACAAAAAGAATGGATAACAAACGTCTACGCCTATGCATGATCCCGTGCCTGTAAATGGCCGAACGGCGGAGATGAGATATTTGTAGCCAAGTAGAGCCGTGCGCCTCATATTAGTGCTACTACTCAATTTACTGCGTATGATATGTGCAGAATTTACTGAGTTGGGTTCAAAAAGGTTCGACATGTAATATATTATCGAATGATTCCGACTTTTGATTCTTGCTCTCTTTTCTTATGAGATTGCGTAATACGATTTCTGTCATCAGTCGAGTTGTCGGAGATCGATGTTCGAGTTAGTGTGCACAACATTGAAACTCTAGATTAGCGTTTCGTACACATCTCGTCAAGCTGCAAAACGTCAAGTGGAACGACCTCGCACCCTAAAATCATCAGGCGATGATGAATGAGCTCGTAAATAGGAACACATGCATCTGGCCTAACGTCTAATGCGCTCAATTGACACCGGTCAACATACCACTCGATGAAGCGAGTGAGATCCATACGGAAATTCGTACAGGTCACCAAAACATCGACGCATCAAAACATTCGTTCATGAATGTGTTTAAAATAGCTGAGTATGAGCTGCATGACTGAACACCGATCATGCTCATGTATGCTGTTGGTCCGGAGCCTCATCTCAGGCCGCCTTGTTATCATCTCATGCTTGTTCCGTGACCCAACGATAAGCACAGTAATTCATCAGCAAAGTTCCTACGCGTCTTAAGTGCTGAACGGACTTCTGCCCTTCCTAACGTCTCCGTCTCTATCTAGCACAATTTGACCATGCTACCTTTCCGCGTGTCTCGCCACTCTTTTGCGACTTTGTTTTCAGATAGACCATAACACAGCAAAATCACTTGGTGCCTTACCCTTGTAGCACTTCTTCACTTCTCAACAAAGCATCTGAAGACGTCCAGCTCAGAATTTGGCAATCGACGCTTTCAGGAGCTACAAAGCGTCACAAGCACTTTTGTATGTAACTGTTGTCTTCTTTACAAACTGCTAAGGGCTGTTGGCAACAGTAGACTGCATTGACTTACTAATCACTGAGTCACATCAGCACCATCTGTGAGCATAAAATCAAATGATCGATACCGACGAGCGCCTGATTCCGATAGCAATGTCACCTCACACGTTCGCGACCCACGCAGTAATTAGGCTCGACGAACGAGAGCAAAAAGCGACAGCCCACTTTGCGACCACGCTATTCAACTGCAAGTGGTTACTTCTACCCACCAGCAGCATCGATGGATGCCTTCAACCGTCGCTAAACTTGTACGCATGCTCATAAACACCCATCAAGCAACCGTCTGGCAACGTCCAGCTCTTCAAACATCCCTCAATCAAAGCAGTTCGAGTCTTCGCACCGTCTCCATGGCGCCACTTTGGGCGACAGCATCACCTCAGATAGCAGTGCAAACTCGGTGGTCCAAACACGCCAACGCTACAACTGCACCGCATCATTTGCCATCGCCTAATTTAACGTGCGAAGAATCGGAGTCGGGCAGTGCGTGTCTGTGACATGTGTCGGTCTTCTTCTCTTCTTCTTCTTCTCCCTTCCCCGTTGAGCCCCCCCACCCCACCCCACAGGAGAAGTGAGGAAACCGTACCAGCCGCCCGTCCATCACTTTCCAACGCGCCGTCCATCGCACAGCCAGTGGACCCCTTCCATCCGTCGAGCACCAACCCGTACCCAAAAAGCTGCCTGCACTACCACACGCTAACCAGTACGTACATCCACATGGCCGCTACGAACCACACGACGAGCCAGTCGTCGAACACGTCTGCGCAAGCGCGCGACGTCATTTCGTGGCACGCCTACACGAGCGGTCTCAAAGCCGGCGCAGTTGCGGCAGTGGTCGCTGCCACTGCTGTCGCGACGGCCAACAAGTACTGGTCCACGTTTCGCCACCGGTTGGGGGTGAGTGGCAAGACGGCGCTCGTCGTGTCGCCCTTCTTGGGCGCGTTTACGATCGTCGCGGAGAACCGACTGGTCCACGGCGCCCGGAACCCCGAAATGTACTTGGCGACCCTCAACGGCCCGGCGGGCGCAACGTTACCGCACGAGACGCCGCAGCTGAAGCTCTGGCAACGGAGCGCCAATGCGCTGTACGAGCACCCGTACCGCGCGCTTGTGGCCGTGGGGGGCCCTCTGGTCGGCGGCATTTACGGCTACCAGCACCTGAACAAGGGCATCTCAGCCTCGCAACAGATTATGCACACCCGCATTTACGGCCAAGCGCTGGTCGTCGTGCTCTTGCTGGGGTCCATGGCCTTTCATGACTACATGGGCAAGCGCGGTAAGTATACGATCGAAGGAGACGAGGAGGACTAGTGGAGCGCAAAGGACGCAGACGGGCGGAGACTGCGAGTGCGAGGCAGTGGTCGCGAAACGCCCGTGTGTGGGGCACTGTCGCGGACTCGATCGGTGCTGAAGGAGATTATGGTGGCTGGCTCACGGCTGCAATCGAGCGACTCGTTTTTCATTTGCGTTGGTCCGGTGCAACGGCGCTTTTGTCTGTCTGTCTGTCTGTCTGTCTATCTCATCTTTGTTGACTTTGTATTTGGGTCACCAGGGGAGCACGTTGATGTTGACTGGAGACGACCGTCTTGCAATGTACTCTGCCGACAGTGCAGAAATGGGAGAGCGTTTGGGGGTTGAAACACACGTGAGCACAGGTCGCTGCTGAGCCAATGAGTGACGCATGCAACAAGAGCGACATGACGAACGCTGCAAAGATGAAGTGCCGATGCCCGATTCTTGTGACAGCGACAACTCGATCGAAGGCGGTCGTACGAAGATACAGCAAATTGTACGTGGCCAAAGCTACAACTGTAACCGGATGTCGCGTGTATGCGAATATACGTGCGAGTCGTCGTCTTCCACCTGACCTACATCCCGATTGCATGCAAACGATGTGTGCAGCTTGCTGTACAGCACCATTTCTTCCGTGCGGTAGGGTACACCCAGCTGCACGTGTCGGGCACTGAAGCACCAGCAGTGCTAAGATTGTGTCTCCATTGCTTCGAAGAAGGTTTGGCCTATCAACTAGTGTTACACTTCAGCTTCTTGTGATCTCGAAGTAGGGCAAGACGGTCAATAGCGCAATAAACATGCACCATGTCGTTCACTTGCTTTCGAGCATGACGTTGGACGTTGTCATGTGCATGGGGAATAGATGTAGGTTGCCTTGGTGCAAGGTCTGGCACCTGCGTCAACCACACCTTCCCGACAGCAGTAATGTCCATCTGTCCAAGCGCTTTCCATAGGCTGTGATCCGAACGGGTGTAGAAGACCGACCGCTGGCGCCTAATTGTAGCGTATGCTTTTTTTGCAACAAACTACTGCAACCTGCGTCCTCACATCAAGTGTCTGTGCTATACGACGACGTGTTCCTCATAGCGCTGCAGCTTATTGACTTACAATTACTCCACCAACCTGAGTCACGTTTCTCACTCAGCACTCGCATTGAGCCACTCGCCAATGTTTTATATTGCAGCACTGAACGCCTAAATGATGACAATGTATGTCGTACTTGAGCTACGGCATATTGAACTATCCCTTTCCCGCGTGTGCAATCGTCTTGCAGCTACATTTTGACTGCATCGAGCAATGCCGTTCCATTTCCAGTGCTGCCTGCGAGACGTTGTCCCCTCGTGAGCTGATACCTCTAGCACGGTGTCAATGTGGGCGTCCACCGATCTCGTCCGAGGCTGCTACGTTAGGAGGTGTAGCCAGTGTACGCAATGTAACTTTATCGATCGAGACTCTTGAACATAAATGGCTCGTTCCTGGCAGCACAGGAAACTGATCAAGCACTGTCGTCACTGAGTACATGTTATGCCAACCACTGTCGTCACTGAGTACATGTTATGCCAACCACTGTCGTCACTGAGGATATGCTATGTCAACCACTGTCGTCACTGAGGATGCAGTGTGATTGTCGAACACTGCTGTCACTGAGTACATGTTCGCTTGACATACCAAGTGGAAGGTCATGGGAAGCAAGCTGAGCAGACCGGTGACTTGCATGGGACGTATCGAGTAGGGTGTAGACGTCACGTAGGACGTTGACCATCGTTTCGGCCCTCATGACCGTTTTTGCGACGAATGCCATCGATCCAGTGAGTTCAGCGACTATTTTCACCCTCGTCGACCTTTTGAACCTCTTCCGTAATACCGCTCACGATCAGCGTCGGCTGACCTTGCTCGATCTCATCCATACAGCTGAGCAGCTCCGAATCGAGACAAGCTTCCGATCACGCAGCTGATAGAGCTTTGCCATCAGCCTCTGCTCCACCCAAGTCTGCAGATTCTACTTCGAGCCATCGCTATTCCTCTTCATCTCCATTGCAGGAGGAGAGACACTGTAAAAGTCTGTGCGATCACAGAATTGGAAATGGTGATAGCCGAAATCTTCGACGAGGCGGCTGGCTACCCACGAGCGCATGGTAGTAAGTCAGTTGACTACGCAAGCACTGCCGATCTACTCACGCTCGTTGCAATCGATTGCACTATGCAGCAAGTAGCGGCGGCAGCATCGCTTGCATACAGAGGGGAACCGACATTGTCGGCTCAATCGCGGCCGTTGAATCCGACGATACAGGTGAAGTCTTGACATTGTCAAGCGTTGCGGATTTTACAGCGCACCATATTCATTCGTGGGAGCCTTCACCAGAGGCTTTCCATCTTCAGTCGAACAGAGCCCGTACGTTGTCAGAGGAGAGCATTACATAACCGAACAACGTTTTTCAGTAGCAAATCGAAGGAAGAAATATACGGCCGAGCAGCGTTCCCAGCCGCCGGTGCCATCCGCGATCGTAGCTACCTGCCCCCGAGCACCACGACATGGACCTGCCCCCCAGCATCTTCAACACCGTCCGCAGTATCAACACCAGACGCAACCGACTGCTCCACGCCCCGTCCATCCACCAATCCGCATATCCGACTGTCTGTCTATCTGCCCGATCCCTCGCTCGTCTTAGTCTCAAAGCGACAGCATCGTAACACACACACACGAACCAACAACTGACCTTTCACTCACACACCCACACACTCACACACTCACACACACACACACTCACACACTCACTCACACACTCACTCACACACTCACTCACTCACTCACTCACTCACTCACTCACACACTCACTCACTCACACACTCACTCACACACTCACTCACTCACTCCTCACTCCATCAATTAGCACCCGCAACACCGACCAGCGCCCCACCCATAGAGTCCAACCACGTGCCCCCCCCAACCAAAACCTTTCGCCATCTTCCACGTCCCCCGTCGCACTCGTCGTCCTCCTCCTCCTCGTCCCCCCTCCTTCATGGACGACTGCGTCCACGCCGCCGCCGCCTCGGGCATGTTCGCCCAGTGCTCCGAGCCCACGCTCCGCGCGCTCTGCGCCCGCGCCGCGTCCGTCACGTACGCCAAGAACGCCGTCGTGTACCACCAGGGCGAGCCCCAGACCGAACTGCTGCTGCTCCAGACCGGCAGCGTCGAAGCCACAAAGGTCATCGACGGTCAGGAGCACACGCTCAACGTGCTCACGCGCGGCGCCGTGGCCTCCAACCACGCGCTCGTGCAGGACCCGGCGGCCGTGACCGTGCGCTGCCTCACGCCCGTCACGGGCTTTACGCTCTCGAGCGCTGCGCTCAACGACGTGCTCGAAGGCGACCGCCGCGCGTCGCGCGAAGTCATGCGGAGCCTCAGCAAAGAGATCCGTCGCCAGGCGTCGCTGCTGCAGACGCCGCTCTTTGAGCAGCACGCGAAGCCCACGCCGTACTTTGCCACGTCGGTGGCTGCCTCGATCGAGGCGTTCTACCGCAGCGGCATGAACTCGCTCTTGAACGCGCGCCTCACGGGCCAACCCGTGGCGCGGCTCTTCCCCGAGATGCACCTGCAGATCCCCACGCGCGTCGTCTACATCAATGGCTTTAAAGGCATTCGCCACGTGCTCGAGAAGACCGTGCGGGCCGACGAGTTTGACTACCCGCACGTCGTGCGCTTGGCTGAAGCCGTTGCGCCCGGCGTGCTCATGACGCCCGTGAGCAGTATGCTCGAGGCCTTTAACGCCGGCCACATGAACCCCGAGTCGCTCGCCACGCGCTGGATCCGCGGCACGGCGCCGCGCATGCTGCGCGAAGTGATCTTTGGCGTCGGCTTGAACCAGCTGTCGGACTACTTTGAAGAGCGGCTGTCGGTCACGGCCAGTCCCGCGCTGAACAACGCCATTGGGAGCATGATGGCCGGCGTCGTGTGCGGCTACCTCTCGCACGTGCCGCACAATCTCTCGACGATGAAGCTCATGCACCCGCAGAAGAGCTACGGCGAGCACATGGACGACTTTATCCGGCGGGCCGAAGTGCGCGTCCCCATGACGGGGTCGCCGCGGCAGCGGTACGTGGCCGCAACGGCAATGGCGCTGCTCTTCCCCAAGGGACTGACCGTGCGGACGTCGCAGATTGTGGGCTCGTTCATTATCCTGAACGGCACGATCAATTCGCTCAAGGAAGTCGACGTGGACACGTTCAAGCGCTACATGTCGAGCTAAGGCGAGTGCGTAGATGGGCAGAGTGAGTGGGGGGGAGCGGGACAAGAAGATGTGGACGGACGAATGGACGCAGTCTACAGACCGACGGACAGCGCATAGTGGCGTTGCGAGCCGGTGCAGCGATTCGGCGATGGCAGCTCAGGTGGACTGGACGCAACGAGATGAAGTAGACGAGCGCATGGCGAGGCGCTTGGGCTGCGTCAGGTCAGAGAGACGAGTGCGGCACGGGGGCAGCAGAGCAGCCAGAGCAGCCCCAAATGATACTAATAGGACAGAATGTGTTTTGCCATGTCGAGCTCCCGTCGTGTTGCACGTTCGCTGCCCCGAGTCGTAATGGCACGCGGGCAGCTGAGTAGATGAGGGACAGTGTGGTCATTTGCTCGTGTTGTTCCTTCCTGCGTCGCATGTCGCCGATCAATGGATCAGCGACGAGTGTCTCCGATAAGCTGCCGGGTGTCAATAGTGGGGGAAGCACAGACGTGGAGGCACTTGCGGCTGTAGGCATCGAGCTGAAGAGCGCACAATTGGGCGGGCACATCGAGCGCTAGTTCGTGAGCTTGCAAGGAGATCGTTCAGGCCGGAGGCGGCTACGCTGCAAAGGCTGTCTGCACTTCGTCAGTCACTTTGCTGCGTCGACAAAAGTCGGCAGCTCTAGCGAAGTGAACGTCATCGATCAGGTCGAATCGTAATGCATTGAGCTGCTCGGTTACAAAACATGCGGTGGTCTCTATCGCTGCATCCATTTCACTCCACTGGAAGCACGACTGCGATCCGCAGGTCTCTAGCCATTCACAAGACAGTGCAGCCAAAAGCAGAGCGTTCCGAAACAGCGTCAGTGGAAAACGCAGCATCCAGAAGCAACGCAGTCAACTCACGCTTACGCACCGCACGTCGTGTCACTTTTCCTCTCAACCACACGCTCCATGCGCCGTCGCGCTGTATCGTGACCGCAGCTAGTGCGAGTACAAGTCCGAGACATCCGACGAAATGGTCAGGTCGTCCGTGATCTTGTGTACAAACTGCTCTGGGATCGGCTTTTCCACGAAGTCGTCGCTGTTGGCGCCATTCGGGAACGCCACATTCATCTCTGAACTCTTCGACGTGACAAACTGCACCTCGCGGCCCTCCCACGAGATGTACACGAGACAGCCGTCCGTCTTGTCAATGGCCACAGACGGCACGACGCCCTTGCATTGCACCTGCACGCCCTTACAGTTGACAACCTCAATGCTGGACACGGCGTTGTCGAAAATGAGCTTGGTCTTCTTGCACGAGTCAAACACAATGTTCTTGGCTTTTCCCTCGAGCACAATGGTGGCGCCCTCGCAGCCAAAGATATAGACCTGCTGCTTCATGACAATGCCGCTGACACTCACTGGCTCGGACCCAGTTTGGTATTCAATGTGCCAGTTGCCGTTGCGCTCTTCGCAGACAGGAGGCTTTGCGACCTTGACAGCCTCCACTGGTTTCTTAGCAGCCGCAGCTGCACGTGCAGACGCAGCAGGCGCACTGCTGTTTGGCTTGTAATCCTTGCGCCACGTCTGCATGTCTTTCGTCACCTTCTTGAGCCCTGCAGTCTTCCCGCTGCTCTGATCAATAGCTGTGATCCCAGCAAACACACTGGATAGACCGCCAGCAGCAGCGGCAGGAGCGTCCCCCTTGACTGTCGAAGCAGCAGTTGCCGAAGGCGCGACGTAGCTCTCGACGTCCCCTCCTTTCGGGTTCCACGTCACGCCCGTCGTGTGCAGTGCCTTGACGTACGCCATGAGCTCCGTCAAGAGGCTCTTGAACGACGTGACGAACGCAATCTGCTTCGGGTCCGACGTCTTGTACTGCACGCGGATCTTGTTGCCCCAAAAGTCCGAGCCGCCCACGTACGACTCGATAAAGGGCTTGGGCGCCGGCTCGACACAGAGCCACCCGAGCGCTTGGATGCCCTCGTTCACCATGTTCTGGTGGTTCGTAAACTCGCTCCGGTTGTCCCGCAGCGCGTTCATCTCCTTGATACAGCCCTGCAGCTCCTTCAAGTACTCGGGCGCGGGCATCGCCGACGACGGCTTCTTGCAGCGACTCGCCATCAACAGGTACGCGCGCTGGGCCGCAAACGCCTTCGCAGTCACGTGGCCCAGTCGACGGGTCTCGTCGCCCAGCGCGTCGCACGCCGCGAGGAACGGCGGGAGGTACTGCCGCACGTACGCGTCGTACGCGTCGAGTTGGGGCGACAGCTCTTCGCACGTCGCGGGCGCGGGCGGGCCGGACAAAGACGGGGCAGACGCCGACGCGGCATCGACGCCGAGCTGCACCTCAATGCGCGTGAGGCGCGCGCTGAAGGCGTCCAGGAGACTCTGGAGCGGCTTCACGGCGTCGCTGCTGCTGCTGCTGGAGCTGCTCATGAGGGGATCTATCGCGTTGTTGTGATTGTGGTGGGCCTTTTTCTTCGTCGACTGCGGTGTGTGGGCCTCGCGTTTCGATTGGATATTTATTGAGACTGGAGCGCTTGCGATTGGCGCATAAGGGACGCGCGCGCACGACGACGGCCCGCGCGATTGGACACGACGAGCCAATGAAAAGCGTGCACGGGACGCCTGGACGAATCATTTCGATTACGGCCGTGGCGTTGAACGTTGAGGTTTGTCCTAAACCGGTCAATCGCTGGGCCGAGCGCCAGTTGTTTCTTGTGGGTAATCCATTCGTTGCGTGTACTCGTCAGCAGAAACATTGAAGCAATGGGGCGCATAGAAGTTGTGTTGCAAAGGCGAATGGCACGGCCGACCGTCTCGAAGCACAGCGTTGCATTGCCGGCAATCTATCTGTGCGACTCGAGAGGGTGAGTGAGTCCGACGAAACCGCGTTATCCGAATGCTGCGCGTGTGATAGACGACAGCGCAGTGCAGTACTGCCTTCTGAAGCGCACGAACGGGTGGACGCTCGATACGATCATCACTGAGGCAAAGGTCGTGGAAACGGGTAGCCGCAACTCGTTCCGAGGGCTGCTGTCAGCACGTGGATACCTCCGCGATGCTTATACTATGCGTGACGACATCGAGCCAAACGATGCGCTGAGGGACGACATTGGCAACTGCGTGTTGTGTGGCTTCGGGTTTGCTGGCATTGCGAGACAGTACGTCGATCGCACCTCAGCTTGTACAACAACAAGGTGTCATACGGCTCTGATGCCGATATTGTTCAGCACCAGGTGTTGCAATTGTCCATCGAAATGGCTTCTTCCCGCCTGTCTTGCGCACACACGCACCAAAAGCCATCAGCACATCGATAGCCGACTCCAAACACATATCACAGCGGCATAGCAAAGCATTGCTCGTTGAGCATTACAGCAACCGTAGATGGATCCAGCAGTTCATGCTTTGCTCTCTTCGGTACAATGGGTTCGTAGTGCAGACAACAGCTTGCGTACGCTTCTTTTTTGCTGCACTAACACACAATTTGTACAGTGGATCCGCTTCAACACGCTTTGTTTGCACCGTGAAAAGCGTTCGGTTCACAGTTCTCTACCAAGTAGCCGTCAACGCCCGAGCCAAAAGCACTGATGGTGATGTATCCAGTGACGATCAACCCAGCAGCTAAAAATGAGAACAACTTGCCAGCCAGCACGCACAATGTGGTGACACCAAGCAGCAGCACGATCCAAAACGCCACTAACGCAGCCGCAGCAGGCCCCTGACTCTCCTCGAACAAAGTTTCGGCTCCTGTCGGAAGCTTGCCATCCGACTCGTAGAATGTCTTGAGCAGCGCCTCCTTCCGCTCAAAGCGGGTCTCCAGCCATGCTGCAAGTTCACTTTCACTTTTGCCACGGACGGCCAAGATATCGATTCGCTCAATATAGAAGTTGATCCTCCGTGGCACACGACCAGAAAGTAGCGATTGCTCTGACGGGCGCTCGTTCGCAGCGTAGTCCACGTAAAACATAGTGATGTCGTATACAGCCGTTAGCTGCGACCAGAGCAACGGGAACATGAATGTCCAACCCGTCGTGCGTGGATACAACGAGAATTGACGTCGCGGGAAGCCGTTCTTATCAGCGAACGAATGGCTCTTTTCCACATTGCGCGCACTGAGGTCTGTGCCTTCAGGGAAGAGCAGGTACGAAGTGTCGGGCTCGGCCGCCGTGAGGAACGGCAGTACCTTTCGCAGCTTCACCACGTCCTCCTCCCAGTGGCGTTGCTACAGCAGACAGGGGCAAATGACGCGCAACAAAAAGGTGAGAAAACCTCTGGTCAGCTCCAAACGCCTGCAATGCCACCGACCGTACGAGAAAAACAAACACAAAGTGCTGCATGGCCCAGCCAAAGACGGGGACGCTCCTCAGCGGGGCCTTCAGCACGATCCGCAAGTGCTGCAGCGTGCGCGTACGCCATGCCACGCTCCAGAGCAGCATCCAGTCAATGCGCGTGCGGTGGTTCGATATCCACATCGCGCGGTCGTGCGACATGTCCTTCTCATGAGCTCTCGTCGCAGCGTCGCCGTACACTCGCACCTGAATACGGAACAAGTGCTCTGGACGACAGAGGAATTGCAGTGAGCTGATAGCAGCGATACGCCCTATTCCCTCGCTCGCGCACGTACCGAGCAGCAAAACCACGTGACCCATCCACGCCCATTGGCTGAAAAACAACAATTACAGCCGAGCGTTAGGGTCGCGTGAGGAGTGACCGAACAAGAGGAGTTGGCTGCAGTGCCAGACGCTCGACGCACATCAAGCGCGTGACGCGGCGGTAGAGGCGTTGGGTCGGTATGCACTCTGGCAACGGCAGCGTTATCAATAGAAAGCTCGGGGTCAACACCGTAGCCACAGCTGTCCATCCCGTGAGCACTAGCGATGCGCAGAAGATGACTCCGACTGCAGCGATCCCCATATCGGGCGATCGCTCGACTGCGCTAATCGATGACCTATTGCTGGACCCACGAACCCCTATTTACGCGAGGGCACGCTACTAAATCGGCGACACGGGTCCTCCTAGTTGGGCTACCGCCTGGGAGAGTACTGGTACCGAGGAGAGCAGAAAAACGCGTTGTTTTTGTAGGACGTAATTGAAAATACAAAAGTGCACATCAAGATGGAGAAAGCAACAGATGTGCCGAATAATCACAAAATATAAAACGCACTTTCGATGTATACTATACGGCACATTATCCACATGCCGGCAAACATTCAGTTACATCGACAAATGCATGCTTCATTCGCTCTATTAGTTCGCTGATAAAACCCCTACACATCGCAAAAAGTCGACAGTCTTATAGCACGAAGTAAAAGGTGCGTGGACAGCTCGAGTGTAGCCTAATCTTGTTGTTTATCGTTCTGTTGTACGTCCACGATGCTATTCACTCTTTCATTCAGCTTTTGCCGTTTGACGTTGTATGTAGCTATCATCTCGGCCGGGTCGTCTGTATTGGATGAAATAAGACAGCGCCGTGGTCAAATGACGCGACCCAATGCTCTTATGATGTTAATGTTGCAATGATGTCGCGGTAACATCGATGGTTGCAACAGCATTAAGGGGTGCTGGGTGATTTAAGTCACCGGTGCTGGGATCAACACGCCTGAGCACAACCCACGGCTGCGCAGGAATCAACATTACGGAACTGAGGCAAGACGGAGCCACATGAAGACAGTGGATGAAGGGGGTAAGAGCGATGCGCATCGATGGGTAAGAAGAGGACAAGTGAGAATGGCAGCGTAAGACACCAAGTAAACAATTCCAAAATTTCTCAGTCAAGTGAAGCAGCGTTTCCTGCTTACTAGTTGATTCGCAACGCACTGTTAGCCGAAACTTGCAACACTACAACCGAGGCAGCGTCGATGACGTACAGACAAGCAACGTCAAGAGGATACAACATTGCCAAAAGTTGGTGATACCTATGTGGTGCTAATACAGGTGATCACGTGGATGTTTGCGGAAACATACGAAAGAGTGCACGTTGACAAACACGCAATGCTAATAGCATACTGTGATCATCGTCACGAATACTGTAAGCAGCTGCTGATGGTGGCAGTGATGTCGGTGTTAACGTGGATGTTGCGGTACGGTTGTGCTAAGCTAGACGCTATATTGTTATCTGCAGTAGAGGATACAATGCAAATAGGCGTAGCAGTTCAGTCCTCTCAGTCCACTTCAATGACTTAACTACAAAAACAGATGCATCGTTACGCCATACTTTGTTAACATTATTACCCTACCTGCGACGACGTTATCGTATGATGCTCGCATCGTGGAGTCCATGTAATCAGTGGCAAAGGTACCGGCGTGTCAACAACTTGCATGGTATATTCGTATGTGGTCTATGAAGACAACAGATAGTCCGGCACTTTCAGACCGCCGAAAAGCGTTGTGGTAAGATTGTTGTTAAAATGGCCACAAAACACCTGCAGAATTATCCTTTACATGTCGACGTTTATCCGTGTGATCTCCAACATCTGTACAGTCGATGATGAAGTATGCACACGTGGTGCAGGTCATATTTTATTGCCAATATAGGGTTACGTATCACGAAATATGTACCAGGTATATGATTATCTGGAACATATTTGTGATGCTGTGGTGCTTTTTGCTACTTTGTAGTCATCTGGTGCATGTTTCGTGATGTTCTGGTCCTTTCGTATCTTCGTGATTAATTTGTTGCATTTTCATATCCCCTTCCTTTAACTGCAATAGCTGAGATTAGCAAATTTAGATCTCAGAAGCAGAATATCTCATCATATTTACCACAGGTCCGTCAGATCGCGTACACACGGTCTATCTGCTTGCTAAAATTAGTCTTTTGAACGCTTAAAACCTACTTGAAGATACCATCCACCACTCTGGAAAATGACGACAAAGAACACGACGAAGCGCGACATGAAGCTCCTCGTGAGCTTCGTGGCCATGATCTTCGTGGGTCTCGGCAATAAGAGTAAACGACTGACGCTGTGTGTCGATGAATGCGACGTACCTACTAACGTCCTGTCTGCTCTCTCTCATCGCTCATGGCCCATTCTACTTGCTACATATGGGGTCGTCAGTTTTCCAGAAGTAGGTCTTCTAAACTAGTGCGATCGTTTCGATACTAACGGTCGTCCATAACCTCATCGTCAATACGTGCACTAGACTCCAAACGATCCCAATGCACAATTACCCGACGTTTCTCAACCTGCTCTCCACGTTCATCTACGTACGTTGTGTGTGCTAATTTTCCACAGTGTCGAGCCTGAGGGGCCATTAATGATGTGGACCGAGTGTTGACGACGTCTGCAGATTCCCATCAGTTTTGCGTACATTCTGCCAATGATCAAATATGGCAGTGCCATCACGTGGGACCAGCGCAGTATTCCCAAGCAAAAATTCGCAGTCATGGGAGGACTGGACTCGATCGCTGGCATCTTGCAAGTGTTTGCGGCCACTTATTTGGGTGGCTCGCTGATTATTTTGCTGGGTCAGGCTGCCATCCCAATGACAATGTTGATCTCCAGTTTGCTGTTAAAAGCCAAGTACTCGAGCTACCAATATGTCGGTGCAGCGGTCGTGACGCTAGGTCTGCTCGTTGTGTTGGGTACTGGGCACTCCAGTAGCAGTGCCGGCACGGACTCGAACCTGATCGTACTGTGGTCGACCGTCATGATCCTCAGCTGCGTCCCCATGTGTCTCTCAAGTGTTTACAAGGAAAAGGCACTTGGAGAGACGGAGCTTGATGCAGTGTACCTGAACGGATGGATTGCAGTCTTCCAGTTCCTGTTCTCCATCCCGCTCACGTTTCCCGCCGCTATGGTCGGGGATCATCCTGTCACACCTCGCGAACTTCCAGAGAACCTGAAGGACGGGTTGATGTGCTACTTGGGACAAAACACTGTCACTCATGGTGCTCACGAGGACGACTGTGAAAAGGCGACTCTCTACGTGACGGCATATCTGCTGTTTAACGTAGTCTACAACCTCTTGATCATTCTGATCCTCAAGTTCGGCAGCGCAAACATCCTCTGGCTGGTACGTCATACGTATTCAAAGCTATCAGGTGAGGCAATTCCATCGTATCCTCTTCTAACACGTGTGTATGTATGGACCACCAGGCCATGACGATCATGGTTCCACTTGGCAACGTCGCATTCACGTTCCCATTTATGCCCGAGCACCAGCCACTCCATGCAAAGGACATTGCAAGCTTAGTGCTGATCATGCTCGGCCTCTTCATTTACCGCTTCCTGGCAGAGCTGCTGGATGCGTGGAGCAAGCAAAGACCCATGTACTTCCGCGAAAAAGGGATCGCAGCAGACGAGCAGCTGAAGCAGGCGCTCCTCGCGAGCGATAGCGACGACAACACGGACGAGATGGAGCAAGACGTATAAGACCGTCAAGAGCTCGATATAAGACCAGGTGGTGTTTGCACCGCTTAGCAACTGTGTCGTCCGTCACGTACGACTCTGCCGTACCACTTTACACGGCATACCACAAACCTGCACCCGCTTTTTGGCACGTCCTGCTTTGCGCTAGATGTATGTGCACCACACTGTTCTCGAATGGCCGACGAGCTCCAGTAACCGCCGCCGCGAGCAGCGCAGTCACCCCATCCCTCGAACATGTTGGCCGCCGCGACGAAGCGCTTGGGACGTGCGGCAGGCGCCTTCGCGTGGCACCGCGCGCCTCTGCTCCGCGCGCACTGGTCGCCCGTCTCTACGGACGTTGCAGCGCCGTCTGTGGCTGAGCCGCCGAAGCGCAACAAGCTCAAGATCCCGACCAAACGCGCTGCTGCGCTCCTGCAGCAATTAGAGGCGGAGGCTGTGGCCAACGCTTCGACGGGCAAAGAGATTGAGGCGTTCAAGCCCGGGGACGCGGTCGAAGTGCAGTACCTCTTGAGCCGCACGGGCGGCCGCGTGCAGCGGGTCAAGGGCGTCGTTCTGGCCCGTCGGAACCGCGGCACAAGCAGCTCGTTTGTCATTCGCAACGTGAGTCTGTCGTGTGTGTGTGTGCGTGTGGGGCTCCTGTGCCTCGCTCTTGTGTGTCGTGATGACGGGATGTGCTCTTGTTGCGGCGCGTTGAATCTCTCGGGACGTGTGGACTCATTTGGTGCGTTGTTGGTTGTGATCGTGCGGCTGTGTGGACTGTGTGTGTGCAGCACATTGGCGGCTACGGCTACGAGCAGAAGATATTCCTCCACTCACCGCTGCTGCAGAGCGTAAAGGTGCTGCAAGAGGCATTCATCCATAAAGGCAAGAAGCGCGTGCGTCGTGCCAAGCTCTTTTACCTGCGGGAGAAGGCGCCGAGCTTGACTACGGTTTAGAAGAGACGCGCAGGATTGTCCTGTTGGACAGACCGGTCAGCCAGTAGTCATGTCGACGGTCGAGCCGTGGGACGTGCAGACTCTCTGGACGCTGTGAAAAACAGAGCGCACGACGAAGATGCGAGAGGTGTCAGCTAGAGGAACGTGAAATGAAACCTCACCACCCACGAGCTGCAGACCAGAACAGCTTTGCTTGTTTTTATCACCAGATATAGCTTGTCGACTCTTGCCATCATCACCTGAAGGGGCAGCAGCGACCTTGCACGGCTTTCTCTATCTGCGTTTCTTCTTCTTCAGCTTGCGAATGCCCGAGCCACTGGATACCACGACAGCAGCAGGCTTGTCCGACTCGGTCTTGCGCGCCGCACGAGCAGCCGCATCCAGCTTCAGAGCGTCCTTCTCCGTGCCCATGCCAGCTCCCTGAGCGCCAACAAAACGGTTCCGGCCACGACGGCCACGCTTGCCGTGCGAACGCTGCTTCCGCGGAATCCAGCGCTCTGGGTCCGGGTTCACCAGTCCAATGGATGCGTTGTAGTCCGGGCGAGCGCGAAGCTTGGCTAGATATGCCTCTCTACGCTTGGCACGCTTGCGAGCGATATTCTCCGGGCTCTTCGCTGAGCGTTGCCGTCTTGGAATTGACAAAGAAGAACAATGAGGCTTGCATCCGATGAAGAAACAACGAATGCATAGATCGCCACGTACTCGCTCTTCTTTTCCCCGGTGTCGACAAACTTGGCGGCAAGATGGGTGGAGCGTGGGGCCTGCTTCTCCAGTTCAATCGGATCAGCGCTACTTTCCTCGACGGCGGGAAGCATGGCGCACCGAGCCTCCGCAGCTTCAGGATCGCAAAATGACCTGCGGAAGCCAGACATGTGTTAAAACAGCAACAGGGTTGACTCAGGAGTGAGGTGCCTTACAGAGCGACGACCAGCAAGGCCATGGAACGAAGACGGAGGTCGCGGTCCATAGCGCCCGCGGTTTCGCCTTCCAATAGCTCGATGTACGCATCAGCAGCCTCGCGATATTGCTTCTTCTGTATCTTGTACCAGCAATCACCCTCACGTATCGTCATGGCCCGCTCGGACGTGAAATCGCATGCCTTGTAGTGAGCCAGTGCGCTTTCCAGCACACCTCGTGCTGACGCCGAGTCACCGACTTGTTCGTACAGAGCGACGAGGGTCGCCACAGCACCTGGCGAGTGGGCCAACTGCTCAATAGAGCGTATGCATTCCGCAGCCTCCAGTAGTTTTCCTTCGGTCATGTAGACATGTGCTAGCCCGAGACGACCGCCTACACTTACATCACCCTATGCGTATGCGGCCACGCGAAAGACGCAATCTGAAGTCAGTACCATCAGTAGAAACACCATTGCACAAGTGTGCTGTATCAACCTGAAGTTGCTCAATCGCTGCTGCTGGCGACTGGTCCTTGATGGCGAGTAACAAGGCAATGTCGGCAACAGACTCTGATGCTGGAAACTGCCTCTTCAGGGCATCCAAGCTCTCTCGACATTCCTCCGTCTAGCGACCGAAATAAAACATAAGTGAGGTACACTAGGATCACATCGTATGCACGAGTGAGCCGCATCATTCTTTTCTGTACGCGCACCTTGTTCATAAGACACAGCAGGAGTGTGCGGTTCGCAAAGACAGCCTCCTGCTGCGCAGGGTTCAGCTTGTCCAGCAATACCGTCGTATCAACGTTCTTCAACCGCTTGAACGAGTCCATCAGGTCGCGGTCCTTACGGATCGTCACAATGTTGTTCAAAGCCACGATTTCTACAGCACGGTTGTGTAGTCTTCAACAAGCAAATGTATATGAGGCAAGCGAAACAGACGAGTATAAGACACCCAGATGACGTACTTGAGCTTCAACACGTCGCCATAATCCGAAAGAGCGCCATCCAGTTCGCCGCGCATTTGTTTAACATAAGCCAGCTGCGTCTTGATGACAGCAAGCTCTTCTTCAACTTCGGCTTCTGAAGCACCTTCCGCAACGAAGGTGTCGCGGCACAAACCTTTACAACGTCATTGGGAGAATTTTTAAGGTCAGCAGCGCCATCAAAACATACGATAAACGCTGGACCTACTTTCAGCAGACAACAAGAGCTTCTCGGCCACGTTCCAGTCGCCCGACTGGATGGCCACCAACGATCGGTTATACGCCACTTCGAAACTGTCGTTAATCTGACACGGATCCACGTTCAGCCCGACCCGACAATTTCCTTCACAAGCACAATGTCGAGCGTCCTACCAAGATCTCGCGGTCCTTCAGTTCTTGACCCCTGTCTGCATTTGTGTACGCTGCTAGCAAATTCGTTTGCAGCTCCAAAAGGTCGTCGCTCTAAAGAAGCGAAGGAGAAAGCATTTTCACAGAACACCATTCAGCTCTCCAGACACCACACCAGTACTTACAATGCCAGCGCTACTTTCTACTCACATCCTGAGCGCGTGCAAGTAGCAGTTCGTAGATACAAATGCTCTGGTCATAGTTCCCGCTTCGCAAGTGCTGTTCAGACCAGCATACATCAGTCAGCGCAAGTCGACTCTTTTTCTCGTTGCATCTCGTCAGTCTACTTGCCAGCTGTGCCGCCAAATGCAGCTGCGCAGACGTCTGCGTCTCCAGCTCTGCTGCGTCCAGCAACTTCAGGGCTTCGTCGTCTTGCTTCTGGCGGTACAGACAGTACGCCTTCTCTGTGCTTAAGAAGTCATACTTGCAAGCCAATTCCAGCGCCTTGTCAAACTGAGACCAAACAAGGAAAAACACGTGACGAAACGTCACCACATCAGTCCCTCAGCACTCCACCTACACCTCCATCTACAGAACCAGTTGCAAACATCCAACTCACCTTTTCCAGGCGAATCAGTGCCACGCACTTGACCCGAACTGCGTCCACATCATCGGGGAACTTGGATCGAACTGGGTACACCACATCACACGTCACACACACGACACTTAGCGCTCCCGACGCCCGTCTTCGCTACACGTGTACCTGCGCTACTCACTCTTGTTGCAAATGTCTACAGCGCACGTGTAGTTCTCATGCTTAAGCGCTGCGTTGAGCTCCAAGAAGCGCGCGGAGACCGCGGCGTCTTCGGGGACGGCCGACTCCATGGATTAGGCAAAATACCGGTACTGGCCGAAAAGCTAAAGACAAAGCATTTTTCTCGTTTCACAAGTCAGTTGTGCCCACATCGTGTGAGTGGGTTTGTAGTGTGCAGAGTGGGGCAGCTTGTTGGTCATCTACCGGTATTTGAGCTCATCAATGACCGGTTAATGGGTGGATCTGAAGTGTACTTGTTTTTGCAGGGGTGTAAAGTGGTGCACATGACGAGTGCATCGGGATGACCACTTACATGTAAGCACCATTTGCAAAGGATGTCAATGTATATACAATCCTTACATACAGTTCTTCGTTGTTGATGACACGCTGCTCGTTGGCGAAATGCAGGCCGTGATATGAGTTCATGCAATTGTGATCGTCAGTCAGTATTATGACAGCACATCGGGCAGGGAGCAAGGTGTCGACAGCGATATTCGTGCTTCGATAAATGTAAGGTAACGCTCCAAGCGTAATGTATAAAAATTATTTTAAGGGTACTAATGTTTATACAGGTCTCTATTCACTTGAGTTGACGCGTTCGCAATTAGTTAATTGCGCTACATCATGCAAATTTAGGTTTGAAGCACATGTCCAGATTGTCTTCAGTGAACATAACTTGTACGGTCAGCGGTATAAGCGTCGGGGCCCCGTACCACCTAACAGCACACCGTTGCCCTCCTAACGTCAACGGACACACCCGCTATGGGTGTAGCGGGTGAAAATTGAATCCATGCCGCGCGTATACATTCTCTCATCCGAATGATCTTGTATAGAGGCGATGGAACGTATGAGTTTGATCGTCAATGGATCGTCCGTCATTGCCATGTTCCTTTCGTGTAGAAAGACGGACAACATGCCATGATCGTCAATTCATAAGCAAGAACTCGACGTGGCTGTATGACAGATAGCTTTGCTTCATTAGCACGTTCCCAACATTCAAAGGTTACATGGTAACATGGTACCAGACGGTTGAAACTTTTAAGACAACACATATACACCGCTGTTATTGACTAGTTAGCGCACGTGCGCCGGCCTACGGGCTCGAAGGTTGACATCGACATGTACAGCATAATCGAAAGAGACTCATCGGCAATGTGTTGCGTCAAACTCGACGACGTCATGAAATATCGTCGCGTAGAGGATGATGCGGTTGGCATGCTTCAACTTACAGAATATGCTTATTTGAAGATAGATGACACAGGTGTGGTCCTCTAACTCGCGTTTCAATGATCATCAAAGATTCACATTGCGTGACAATGCGTGGACTCCACAACGCGTGTTTTGTGAAGCACGGCAGTTCAAACATAGGTTTAGACAGGTCTTAATGAATGACACTATTTTACTCGTATGCGGTGATTGTAAATCGTGGTACCTCTGTGTTTGTCGCAGCGCCGCTCGAACTTAAACAATGCTAATAGATCTGTACATTATGGCTCAAGATTTACGACCATGTGCAATCGGTAGTACCAAAAAATGAAGCGGTTCAGATATATCGACAAATCGCAAAATGCTAAAACTAGGGCTCGATCTATGCTCGTGAAGGTGAAGCAAGGCAAGCCTGGTTTACACGCTTAAGCTTTATAAAAACGATATCTCGTAACTTGTTAAACTCGCAAGTCCAATGATGAGCAAACACACATAAATGGATTCGTCAAAGGTCTTGCGGATGTTTCCGTCAATAATCGTGTGCTCCGCCTGTCATTGTATGCTCTTTGCCAAACTGCCTCCCAGGATGAAAAAGGAGATATATATCCTGAGACAGGTACATGCAACAAAGCTTTCTATCATACACTTAAGCAACAGGTAAGAAAAGGCTAAAACATATGGACCACTGCTATCTGGTAAGTGAGAAACCCCTCTTTTCCAAGATTACAAGCGACGTCAAATGTGCAATTGATGTCATACGCTGAAATATTGCTCATAAGTAGATTGACTACCAGCCAATGTTTTAACACACTCTACTATAATAGTAATTAAGACAGCGGATCCGACGTTGTATCAGAAATACAAAGTGTATCAAAATGGATAATACGGTTGGGATCAGGAGAGGCGGGGCGCTCTGCTGACCATTCATCATCAAGAAAATTAAGGGGTATCTCGAAGACTGTTGCTTCCGTTTTACATTCACCATGTGTTGCTGCCCCAATTGATGCGATGCAATCGCCGCCTTGTTTAGGAGAGGTACAATGAATGTGTCACGTTACGTATTAGCTAAAATCAAGAGGTGGAATAATACTTCGCCAGTCGGAAGTGAATTGTAGATCCAACATAATTGAGTGCGAGACCTCTCCAAACATAATTACGTTGCGCCTTGCAACATTTGCATCCGTAGCAATCCATTACATGGGAGGAGATAACATTAGTGACATCATCATACTATGTTTAATTGACAGCTAGATATCATTCTTGGAGTATATAGATCATGGGCTACGAGCCACGAAAAGCGAGAAGCATTGATACGATAAGCTAACTGCCGCTTAATTAACAGTTGGTCATACGATGAACGTCCTATGTCGTCCACAACCGTTTGGATGTATTTCAAGTGAATGTCATGGCAATACTTTTATAATGTCCATTTGCGCGACCGCACAAATTAACCCAGTGTGGCATTTATCGAAACTGTAAGGCAAACCGACCCTAGCTGTGTCAAACTAAACGGTTTGTAGATGACACTGATGACTCCATATTGCAAAGTAGGATACTACTACCCCGTAGGAAGTAATCGCAAACAAAGGATGCGTCGGACTTACCAAATATAATGTTGAGTACTTGTTCGTGCGTTACCCCAATATATTGTGGCATCACACGTTACAATTGTTATATGATTCAAAGTATTGAGAAAAGACTTGTTTACTTTATGGTGATTTTGGATATAATTTCAACTTATCATAACATTTCAATATTCTTTTGTTAATCTTTTTTTACCTTGTTCGAATTTTCTGGTAGCCGCTTTTCGAAGAAGAGAACATCACACAGTCTGAAATTACAGCACATAGATGAGCCAAAGCAATTTCTTCTATAAAAGATGGCGGCTTACCATCCGTTACATGCCCGCTATCCTTGTTTACTCCCGGGTCAAAATGCTCGTCCGTAGACGGACCGCTGGTACGAGTTGCACCTTTGCTTAGGGAAGATTTGCCCGCACGAAGAGTCGCAGTTGGAATCCCCGATTTCCCTGTCCAGGAAGATGTCTGCGAAATCTTGTTAAGCAAGGGGGCCTTGTCTCCGTCCTCCTTCAACTTCGCCGTAGTCGCCGCCAGGGTATCCGACAATCCAGAGACATGATGCAGGCTACCTTCAACGTTTGAGTGGTTGAAGATCAGCCACGGACGTGCTGAGGTTCAATCAGCACGCCTGTGAGCTCTCGATGATGTTTTGAAGATGCCCTTACACCCGCCTCACTTATAAATCGAGTGGTGAAGCGAGTAGCAGGCGAACAGGGAACTCGTGAAAGTGCCGAAATAGTGGAGGAGGATCTCCGAGTAGGAGGTTGAGGTGTGCGTAACCACATTTAGTTGTTCGCTAAATGACACCATGTCGGAAGTCGCCAGAAAAAGTTGGAATCATACGCCTCCGAGAAGTGGTAGCACACGCGAGTTACGGATGTCACCGCACATGACGCACTGGACGCCAAAATAGCTTGAGCCGAGCTAGCCGCCACTCCATTGACTAGAACCCTCATTTGATAGTGCAATAGATGGATATCGGATGACGTAGCCGGTAGCGAAGGAGCAGTAATGCCGTCGCGCTCCATGGTAGCAGGAAATAGAAGCTGAAGACGCTTCCCGCGAAACAGAATTGACGTTGAATGTCAACTCTCTGAATCCGCTTGAGTCGGACTTATGGTAGTCAGCCGTATCGTGTCGACGTCGTAGCTGGTCCGCGTGGCACCCTTGACCAGTTCCCGACTTAGGACATCATGTTCCGTATCCCCCTGACTGCGTTCCAGGAGCTGGAGGAGCAACGTTGTATCAGCGATGTACTGGGGCATGCGCGCGTACGGTGGCACGATCACAATTATCTTTCCTACCAGGTACGTTTCAAAACAATCAAGCATCACTACCCGCGATGCTTGCGGTTGCGTGCCGACCAAAACACTGGTGGTGACGGGAGTATGATGCTCTTTATCATCCAGGCTGCAAGAGCCTCTCCCTCAAGCTCGATCATTGGACTCAAATCATCTTCTTCATCCACGTCCTAGTGTCCGTACGTATCAGAACCACCCTGTGGTCCTGAGAAAAATTTGACCACGCCGCGCCTGGGTAATGTTGCCAGCACGGGTAGGAATTACTAGCCGGATTAACTTTGGTACCCGGGTGTCAAAATTCATCGATGTGGCCACTAAGCATTTCTTCAGTGTCATTGTAGCAATATTCGTATGACCCTTGGGCTAAACTCTTCTTCGAAATCAGGTCGGCGACAGTCGTCAGAATCAGGTCAGCAAAATTCGGTGGAGTACAGTCGTCAAATTTCTTCAACAATAGATCGGCAACAGTCGCCAACACTAGGTCGACGACCGCCGCCAACATTTGGCCGGCGACCGTCGCCGACTCCACTGACCGCACCAGCGTACGAGTGCCACCGACCTTTCGTCTTTGGCACGAAATCCAGGTCGCACGTCCTATGCATTCCCCCAACAACTCCTGGGCGCATGGGCGGACCGTCACCTCCCCCGACATCCATCCCATTCTCCTCGGGGACATAAGTAAGATGATTGCTCTGCACGAGCGCGCTATGCCTCCTCATCAGTAGTATAGCAGCGCTGTGCACCTCTCTGCTCTCGGCAGGTCGCATAGTTGTAGACACCCTTCCACGTGCCAGTGTTTGGTTCTGCGTACCAGGTCGCAAATCCGGAGTGGCCAAAATCGTGGACTTGGTCGTTCCTACTGTACAGATTCGCTGTGACACCTTGCGTCGTCATCCGACCAGGCTGCCACTACGAAGAGAAGGAGGAAGCGACGGCAAGTTGATGCTGGAAGACGGCGTCGCGGTTAGATCTCTGTTTCGAGTGTCCTGAAGTACGTTGCGGGCATGATGCGAGTTGTTGGACAATTGGTTCTGCGCTCACAGATGATCTAGTTGTACGGTGCGTCACTGTGTTGGTCCATAACGTGCAGCACGACAACATTGCAGACTTCATACTCGACATCGCGTCTGACACGAAGAACATCCCGATGATTCGGTCTCACACGAAACTAGACGAACGTTTTACGTCGTGTGCATGCCACTGTACCACGACATGCATCAACTAGTTCGATGTTGGCAACGGAGACGTCATTGCTGATGGAGCAAGGTTGCTCGCTAGACACTCCTTGAGTCCAAACTTTGTGGAGTGTACCAGATGAAAGAGAAAAGTGCCTGAAGAGCAAACATGGGCGGAATACAAGTGTCGTGTGGCACATCTTGTAGTCCGCTACCTGCAATAATCGCTGCAGCCGAGACGGATGCAATCGAAGAAGATATGGAGACTCCGTCGCGATCGATTGTGGTTGAAGTCCGCGTGCTGTTTGTACGCACGACGCAGAACGTTCCCCGTCACCGCTTGTTGCTGGTGGTGCACGTTGCATTGAGCTCGTCGCTGGCCTTGTTCGGCGGGCTCATATTCAATCACGTGGCCAACGATCTGGCAGGATTCCAGAACCGCATGGGCGCGTTCTACTTCAATCCCACCTTTCTTGGCTTTGCAAGTATGAGTTCATGGATCTCTTCATCGGAGCGCGCTCGATATTCATTCGTGAGACTGGCGCCATATACTATGGGGAGCGTTCAGTTACTTTCTCGCCAAAGCCACGCTGGATACGTTGCTGTTGCGGAACCAAGTGCTGCCTGCTTCGCTCGTCGCAAGCACCTTTACTGGAGAACGGGGCTCCAAGCGTCAACGACGCACTTCTTGTTGCTCTCGCTGACGTTGATGCTCTTTAACGACGCGGCTGGTGCAATCTGTCTTCTCGTGGTAGCATTGTCAAGACGTGTCAGGTTTGCCAATCTTGGTGCGAGGCGGTGCTTCTGGTCACATTGCTGTTCGGTGGGTTCTTGCTCAATTCGCAGACGATGCCGTCGTCAGTGAACTGGATGAAGCACCTGTCAATCTTCAGGTGCGCATTTGAGATCCTCATGACCAACGAGCTGAAAGGTCTGATTCTGGAGTTTGACGCCCCTGGATACCCGGCCGTGCCTATTTACGGCGAGGTGTACCTCAAGACAATCGGCATGGAGAATGCCACTCGATGCTACGACGTGGCAGATCTCGCTCTGGTTGCAGTAAATCTGCAAGTGTTTGCTTTCTTGTTCTTGTCGCTGCAGGTTCCCGTCCACCTTGATATTGCTGATTGCTGCAAAGACGGTAATGTGATCCGGCCACGCAAAGAAGGAAGAGGATAAGGGAGCCGTACCGGTTAGTAAAGAGGGTTGTTTGTACATATTGGTGCGTTAAGTCCACCCGTCATGCCGGCTGTGTGAAGTATTAATCCAACGTGTACGCATGTGTTTGTAGATGATCTACAGCAACCCACTTCTTCTCAATCATGCTTTGTGTCTGGCAGTAGTGAATGCCAGCAAGATTTGTACTCGACGCTCACTATTGGCATATGCACAAACAATCCGACCGATATCTGTGCGGCTGCGTTGGCGTGACTGCAACCATATACCGTCGTCATGCTTTATCATGCAATATATTCCTCACCGATGTTCTAGTGCACGGAGGCACGATACTTTTCTCTCTCGTATCCAGACACCACATGTTGGTAGTCAGACGTCACATGCACGCACATCTTTCACGAAGCCATGCGACATGTTTCATAGAAAACAAGATAATTGTCAATGTTTGGTAAAGATAAGGAAACTCCCCATGTTGAAGAGGTCGTCGGTGCATGCACTCTCTTTCCTCATAGTGCATTCTGATAGACGCTGTCTATTGTTGATCTTTAGCAGGACTGTTCAGGATCGATCGATACTCAAGGAAACTAATGATCATGAATACTACTATCTGCAGATGTAAAGAATATGGACCTTTTCGTGATATGAGTGCTGAGTCGGTCGCAATATGCTCTTCGTGTGTATTGTAACAGAAACTCGAGAAATGTGATCAATGTGGAACTCATTTATCCATCGCCACCCAAGACCCTTGCGGCAAAAATTTTGTGTGCAGCTTCGTGCCAAAACGACCAAACGGGGCAATGTTTGTATCTGGTAAATGCAGCCACGTACCTTCTTCCACTACGTTCTCACGATCTCTGGCTACCATTTGTTCATTTACATGTTTGATAATGGCTCGCAAGCAAAAGGACGTTTCTGAAAAAGTGTGCTGAGCTTTGACAGTACCCACGCGTCAGCGTATGAAGTGTGACTTGCACGACTGGCTTGTCGTGATTCATAAAAAAAAAGATGTCGAACGTTCCGCCGTCAATCCATCGGCTTGAAAAGGAACAGGTGGCAATTGTAGAAGTCCCAAGTCTCATGCGTCTTGGCTTTACAACGAGACGTTGTACGTGTCAACGCATACCATGGCCTCTTTGATCTTTGATATGCTCCTGCTCAGAAAGACGCTTTCTGATCATGAGCTGTCTTTATCAGTAGACGCATCTTCTTCATTACTCCATCTCAAGACAATATGGTAGCTGGGACGCCATAATGAAAATAGAGGAGGTAATGATGGACACACGCCACACAATTTACCTGTTGCTGGCTGTATATCGACCGCAACTGTAACGGGGTTACACGTCGACTGGTATTGGACAATAGGTGTGGTGCACGAAAGGGATGGGATCCCATTTAAAGTGATTTTAGAACACAGTATCAATTGTTGAAGACTGATGTCTGTCAACCATTGGTTACGAGATCTTTTGAGAGGTTTATTTAGGAAATTAGCGAGTAGGTTAAGTACGTTGTTCTACAGTGTTCTTTTAGGCTAAAAAAAGAAATGAAATTCAGTTCCCATTTTGATCAACAAAAGACACGTGCCTCTCTGAGGCGTCTTGAGATCGCAAGGAAGAAGCAACGCCTTGTTAAGGCAGCTACTCTTTGTGCACTTAGTGCGTTTGGTTCTTTGAATCGTTTAATACCCCTGGAACAGGGACTGTAAGCTCTTTGAGCTTGTTGACTCTTTGAGTCGGGTTCTTTGAACCACCCTTTAGCTCTCGGAGCTGTTAACTCTTTGAAACGGGTTCGTAGAACCAAAGTTGCTCGTAAGAGCGTTCAGTCTTCCTCTGACTTAAGGAGCTGTGTAGCTCCGCTACACTTGGTAGCACTAGTAGTCAATCTACACCTGAGTCGGTAACGATTGATCCTCTGTGAGGATGGAGAAAATCACACCCCTCTCTGAAGCTCGAAAGATCGCGCTTGAGAAGCTTACCGCGGCCGTAGGCCCTGAGTATGTGAAGTTTCTAGCTGCACAAGGTCCCGATGTGCTCAATGCACGAGTCGAGACCTTCATGCAGTATAAAACGGCCCTCTTAGGGCAGGTTCGAAACCAAGTGGCGTCGGCTATGCCAACACGCTACGTGGTAATGACAAATGAAGAGGCTAAGCCTCGTCCCCTTAGGATGGACGTTAAACATTACTCCGGGAAGGAGGGGGAAAACCTGACCCTCTGGATCCGTGATATTGAGATGGCCATGAGCTCTGGCCTTATCTCACTGGAGTATCAGCGGGTCTCGCTGGCCATCTCCAAACTCGATGGAAGAGCTAGAGAGTGGGCTCTAACGTGTAGCACGTCGGTCGACTTGGCGTTTACCACATGGTATTCGCTAAAGTTAGACCTATTGCGAGTTTTCTCGCCGCCCAACCAGGCCTATCGCGTGCGCTCACGCTTCTTGTATACCCGTCAGGATAAGAATGAGTTAACGGACTATGTCCAAGAGTTGAGAACTCTGATGGCTGCTATGCAGTCTGACCCTCTCCCTGAGACAGTCCATGTGACTGTCTTCATGGAAGGTCTTCATAATGGCGCTGCCAGGACCGAGGTGTTTCGGGTCCATCCCTATACTTTTGAGGAGGCTATTAGCATCGCTTAAAATGCTGAGCGCAACTTCAAGTCGGCCAGAATTGGTTGGAATGGGTACAACCCAAGCTTTGCGAGGGCAACCTCTGCGAGCACCCCAGCTTACTGTAAGCCAGAACCGATGAATCTCAGCCATGCTAAAGATGAAGGTGAAGCAGAGCTTTATGTTGCAGAGCAACAACAGAAAGTGAAACGCTCTTATATGTGCGGAATCACTACACACTTGCGTCCCACTTGTCCTTTGCGTAAGCAACAACCGACTCCTATGGGTCGAAACCCCAGCCACAACCAGAAACCTGGTATGGCACGGGAAAATGTCGACACCCAGTAGGCGCGGGGCGCCCTACTGGGGTAGAACTGAGTTCTGTTGCTTCTCTACGAGGTAGAGTGAAACAGGGCTTAGCCCCACCGAGCTATGTGCCCACCAGAACAGAGCGTGGATACAAGCCTGGCTTGTTAGTCGCAGAGGCGAAGATTAAAGGCTTTGAGAAGCATTGGTCGATCCTAATCGACTTCGGAGCGTCATGCAATTACGCTCGACGTCGTTCCCTTCAGGGAAGTCAGCGATACGCTGAAGCGCTCAAAGCGCATGAGGTTAATTCAATAACCGTTAGTTTAGCGACTGGTAGTCACGTCTCGGTGCCTAAAGTTCCGTTGAACTTAGACGTGAAGTTTTTGGACTTTGACAGCATTGAACGGTGTCTTGTCCTCGATTTGGATTCGAGATACGATCTCATCCTGGGTATGGCTTGGCTTGAACGCCATGAGCCATGGATTGATTCGAGGTCTAAGACCTTAGGCGCAACGCGCAATGTTCCTAGCGAAGCTTTGGAGAGTCATGAACCCACCTTTACGAGGCAACAAAAGCGCTATTGGCGCGAACCATTGGCGGAAGATGTCAATGTGCTGGACATTGGTACGTCATGGTTAATTATCTCCAATGTCAATGACATTAATATTGAGCGGATCTCCTTCACCGTATGTGAGGGGAGTTATACTCCGTTGAGTGATACTCGTTGTGATACTGAGTCACTGCATGCTGCAGGCATGGTTGGTCTAGGGCCGAGACATCAAGAATGTAATTCCTCTGATGTGAGTTGGGTGGCAAGTAAAATCCCACCGAGTGAGGGCGGCCGAGGTGGCACCTCACTGAATGTCGGTAATTAAATTGATGGCGAGAAGCTAGAGTGTTCAGGGCCAGGCCCGAATGCTGTACGTGAAGTGGCACGTGAAATCCCACCGAGTGAGGGCGGCCGAGATGTCACCTCACTGAATGTCGGTGATGAAATTGTTGGCGAGAAGCCAGAGTGTTCAGGGCTAGGCCCGAATGCGGTACGTGAAGTGGTACGTATAAATCCACTGGGTGAAGTGTTCGAGTAAGATAACACTTTCTAAGATGTCGTTCAAGACATGAGCTCTCGTATAGAGCGTGCTAAGATGAATAGCACCCACGGGGACCCTAGTGTCCCGGCCTCTAGGAGGCGTAAGATTTCTTTGAGGAAACAATCTTAGCGTCGGGTGGCAACTGTTAGGCGCCCAACGTAATAGAAGTCACGAAGTGATAATAGTAATAATACACTATATACACTTGTCAATGGGTCGACTGGCCAGATTGATGGCAATATTAGTCTTGAGACTCTTCCATCCTTGGATACTCTCTTTGAACTAGACGAAATGTCTGACGGCGAATTTAGCCAAGCCTTACAGGCAGGAGATTAATCCGAGTTAGTGGTCATTCGGCCGGTTATTGAGTTAGACTCATCCTCTTTATTAAACGAGTCTGTCCTTGAGGACACAAAGGCGGCATTGGATGTTCGTAGTGGATCGTCGATCCTTAAGGAACCTCTTGATCCTTCCTGTTCTTTGGTAAAGGAATTTCAGGACGTGGTGTGTCACAACCCACCGTCCGTCTTACCTCCCGATTGAGGTGTACGTCATGAAATTGACTTGGTTCCTGGAACTAAATACTGCGTAACACGGCAGTGGCATTTAACGAAGGAGCAGTGTGAAGTCATTGACGACTTCCTTCTTGCAAATTTCGCGGCAGGAATGGTACGTGAAAGCAAATCTCCTCATACCTAACCGACCTTCTGTGTCAAAAAGCCCAATGGAAAGTGTCGCATTGTTCATGCTTACAATAAGCTTAATGCGGCCACCATACCGGCTCAGACACCAATTCCAAGAAAGGATGTTCTTCAGAACAATATGGTGGGATGTACAATGTACAGTGCGCTCGACTTAGTCGATGGTTATTACCAACTTCTCATGCGAGTAAGCGATATTCCGCTGACAGCGGTCATCACTCCAAGCGGTATGCTCTGGGAGGGGCTTGTTATGCCGCGAGGGTTATCGAATGCCCCGGCCACATTCAATCGTCTTGTGACACAATTGTTCAGACCTCACAGAGGTTATGCACAGACATACTTTGATGACATCTTTGTCCATAGTCGTGCTATGAACGGTCGGTCAGATGTGGACAATCACATTGACCATTTACGAGCGGTGCTCGAGTGCATGCGCACGAATAAGTTGTACGACAACGCTTATAAGTGCATTTTTGGTGCAGAAGAGATTCCCTTCTTAGGGTGCTTTATTGGTAAGCGAGGCCTTAGAGCGGATCCCGCTAAGGTAAAAGCCACAGTTGATTGGCCGGTTCCAAATAACCAAAAGGACTTACGTAGGTGGCTTGGCCTTGCCAATTAATTGCACAAGTACAGTGCGAATTACGCAGATATGGCTCGTCCATTATCCAATCTCCTTAAAAGGATGTGGAATGGTGCTGGACTAGCAATAATTATGATGCTTTTCAAGCAGTAAAGGAGAGTCTCCTTCATGCGCCAATCTTGGCTTTGCCTGATCCTGATCGATCTTTTAGTGTCGTCTGTGACGCATCTGACTTTGCCATAGGCAGCGCTCTGTTACAGACAGATTATGATGGAAGGGAACGCGTAATTGCGTTTTCGTCTCGGCAGCTGAAGGCTGCAGAAAAGAACTATCATGTTCATGACAAAGAGCTACTTGCAATGAAGTATGCTCTCGTCAAATTCAGAGTTCATCTTCTTGGCTCTAAGCCGTTGTGATCTATACAGATCATGCTTCACTACGCACTGCGATCCAGTCGCCTCAACTCTCTCAGAGAATGGATCGTTGTCTTTACTTCTTTGCCGAGTACAACTTCGAGGTGAAGTATAAGCCAGGCAACCAGAATGCTTCGGCATTGCGTTGTCACGCAGGCCTGACTATGAGCTTGCTCATGTTACGACTCTGTCGTCGTCGGTCACTGACCTCATCCGTACGGCATATGCCAAGGATGAACACTGTGTAGCTCTGCTACGTGCTCTAGGGAGCGAGGAGCTTAAGGACTCGGACATAGAATTGTCGGCACGATTACGTGCGAGCTTACATCGACATTCTATCGACCAGGGCTAGTTGTGCTATAGCACGGATGTGGAGGATACCCCTCGTATCGTTGTCCCTCATGATGAGGAGTTGAAGTATCGGATCCTCTATGAGGCACATGACACTGCGTTGAGTAGTCATCTCGGTCGTGAGAAGACCTACGGCTCAGTTCGCCAATGCTATTGGTGGCCCAAACTATACACATGGGTGAGCACATATGTGCGTACGTGTGAAACGTGCCAACGGGTGAAACCCTCACCTCACGCGGCCGCGCCGCTGGCTAGTTTGCCTATACCCAAGGAGTGTTGGAAGTCCATCAGTATTAACTTTCTGTTCGGATTACCGAAGGATTCGTATGGCAATACGGGTATTGTGGTCTTTGTTGACCGTTTGAGCAAGATGGCTTATTTAGCGGCGGTGCCAGATACCATTGATGGTGAAGGTACAGCTACGATGTTTATTGATCGCGTGTTTCGACAACACGGTTTGCAGTTGGCAATTGTCTCTGATAGAGATCCTTGCTTCACTGGGAAGTTTTGGAAGTCCATCTTCAATGTGCTCGGCACACGTTTGGACATGTCCAAAGCGGATCATCCGCAGAGTGATGGTCAAACCGAGCGAGTGAATCGCATCATCGGTGACATCTTGCGCATTGTTTGCGCTGAAACGCCTAAGCGTTAATCTTCGATGCTTCCTGTCGTTGAGTTTGCGTTGAATAACGCCGTGCATGCCTCCACCGGCTACACACCGTTTTATGTGAATGGGCTCACACACCCTCGCGTTCCGTTAACGCTACCACTGCGTGGTCCAGGCTTGGTGGGGGAGGAGTTGCCGATCGGCTTGCTGATATCAGCCCTTCTACTGTTCAAAAACAGGTAAGCGAGTTTCTCGCAACTCGATTGAATGTCTTACGACATGTGCGTGACGCACTGGCTGATAGCCAAGACAATCAAAAGGAACAAGCTGATGCTAAAGGCAGAGGTTGTATTGAACGTTATGAGGTCGTAGATCAAGTTCTAATCAATGCTAAAAACCTACCTACAAATCTATTGTCTGCTGTCTTTAAGCCAAAGTTGCGCCCGCGCTTCATTGGACCATTCACTGTCGTCGCCAAGAAGGGACATGCGTATACCCTCAACCTTCCGCGCAAACCGCGCACACACCCCGTGTTCTACGTTGGCTTGCTTAAGCCGTATCGGGATCCGTCCCACGTGAACTTGGAGGCGCTTGCGCCGGGTAGGTCGGCCTTGCCATCGGTTGCTAAATTTGTATCAGGAGGTCAAGCTGAGCCTTCATCCGGGCTTGGCCCAACTCCAACGCCTGGACACGGGCTCGCATCGCGTCAACCGCACTCTGGGTCTTACCCAATGTCTCACGGAGACCACTCAGCTCGAGAAGCATCTTCTCATGCTCCTCCTCCGGTATACCGACCACCTCCGACGCTGCTCGATGAGCAAGGGAACCGCCAGTTCCATGTGGAGCGACTGCTGAAACGACGTCATCGTCAGGGTCAATACCAGTATCTGGTGAAGTGGCGAGGTTACCTGGAGTCGGAGAGCTCGTGGGAGTTTGAGACACCCCTTCAGCAGGATTGCCCATACGCCGTGGATGTTTTTGAACATTGTGGCAGGGGTCATCCTTCGACCGAGAGCGCTTCTCGCCAGTAGTGGTGGAGGCAGGTGGGTAGTTGGGTACCTCTTAACCAACACCCACATCAATCGGCACAGCTGGAGCATAGAGTGTGCGAGTTTGCAACTGGCCTCTGGCCTTCAGCTTGGCGTATTCACTACGAAGCTTTTGTTCTAGACGAACATCTGCCACATCGGCACTTGCTCTGAGAGCTAACACGCTGATGAGGTGTCGTTTCCGATGCACCCATCGAAAAAAAGCTTTGTCTTCTTCCTCCTGAGATTCGCCTGCGAATAAGAGGATGAGTATACCCTTCATCGGTGGAACCGGTGCACCCCGTGCTTGCGTGCCAAGTCGCAACTTGTATTGACTTTGAGTCGTCAAGTGGGGTTGCAGGTACCTCTCACGAAGTGCCTGTCGACTCGCCACCTCATCAGAAGATGTAGGCTCAGCGCCAATGGCCCACGTTACCAAAGAACGACCTGTCGTTTGGCGTATACGCTCTTCCATATTCAGTGGTGTGAACAGATAGCCACGACGACCCTCAAGGGTTTCAGCAAGCTGCATACGGCGCTGAGCGCTCTCTTCTCGTTGGATAGGCAACTGTAGTTGCTCATCGAGCGGATTAGTAATGATGGCATCGGCCACGATAAGTGTTTGATGCGGCGCCGATGGCGAGTTGGCTTCGCCACGTTCGGCAACTGGGTTTGGTGCAATATGAGGCGATGCCTCTTGCACTGGTGTGTTGGATATTGTCCTCTCTTCGCCATGGATAATGGTATTGATACCATAGTCGTCGTCCACATCTATGCCGAGGTAGGACGAGAGAGTCGAGGACTCATGGGGTAGCGATGCCATGGTGTTTTGAGTTTTGACAACCGTAAGGTTGAAGCGCACACACACCGTCCTCTTTGAGGAAAGTCTTCGATTGACGTTTTGTGGTAACGTCAGTCTGGTGGGGGAGGGTGTTACGAAGTTACACGTCGACTGGTATTGGACAATAGGTGTGGTGCACGAAAGGGATGGGATCCCATTTAAAGTGATTTTAGAACACAGTATCAATTGTTGAAGACTGATGTCTGTCAACCATTGGTTACGAGATCTTTTGAGAGGTTTATTTATGAAATTAGCGAGTAGGTTAAGTACGTTGTTCTACAGTGTTCTTTTAGGCTAAAAAAAGAAATGAAATTCAGTTCCCATTTTGATCAACAAAAGACACGTGCCTCTCTGAGGCGTCTTGAGATCGTAAGGAAGAAGCAACGCCTTGTTAAGGCAGCTACTCTTTGTGCACTTAGTGCGTTTGGTTCTTTGAATCGTTTAATACCCCTGGAACAGGGACTGTAAGCTCTTTGAGCTTGTTGACTCTTTGAGTCGGGTGCTTTGAACCACCCTTTAGCTCTCGGAGCTGTTGACTCTTTGAATCGGGTTCGTAGAACCAAAGTTGCTCGTAAGAGCGTTCAGTCTTCCTCTGACTTAAGGGGCTGTGTAGCTCCGCTACAGCAACTCTTAACACCGTGCCCTACCACCCTCACAGTGTCCGCCAAGTACGATGATGTAAGGAGCGTCAGTTGACCACAGTTACAACAGCTGCCTAATGCCGAGCGGTCTTGATTGCCAGTCTGTGGTCTATAGTACACGTGCCGAACCAATCTCCCGATTCATTATTCTGGCGAGTCGTACAGCATATCCCAGCCTCGACTGGGTAGCACTCGCACTACGACACTCATGATGAAATCGTAGGTTTGTCGTATCATCAACGAGTCCGTCTATCACCACACGTTTTAGCACGGCGTCTATGTTGACGTGATCGCAATTTTGCCTGAACTGACATCACTGTGGAGCTAATGGCAGTCGTCAGTACGCTCCGATTCCTCCTTATATCTACGTACGTGCATCTTTTTAGCGTTGGGATTCTACAATGTGGTCTAGATTCGTTGTCGCACTGGTGTAGCACTTCGGACTTCCTGGCCCTCACACGAGGATCACGATTGGACCAATACTGCGGATGGTACTCGGTTACCAAAGTGGCGTCATTATCCTCGCTAGCACGTTCCTGGCGCACTCTGATCCTGGTCACCTTGACTTGTTTTTTAGCCACCGACTGCACGTCTCATGTCTTTTGAGCCATTCACTTGGCACGTCTGTGTCGTAGCTACCGCAAAATTGAACTTCGCTGATGCTCTGAGCAGATCGAATAGCGTTGTAGCACACAGCGTGAAGCATGATAAGACCATTGAAGTCAATGAACGCAGCTACGATCTTTTCCTGATCGCGGATGCCCATTTTTTGCCTCTTTCGAGACTTGACGAGATAGTAGTGCGTCGCCACGGAGCAGAGAGATCTCTTACTTCAACCAGGGCATCTGGATGTGATGTACAGTACTAGCGAGTTTTTGCTGCGCCAATAAAAATGACTGGATGACTGCTGATCTTTGTCTACTGGTCTTGTCAACCGCACTACCGCAGAAACTGTATCAGGAACCTTGCAAAGGCTCGCAAGTCAGTTGGAATGCACTCGACGCCTTTCCCTCAAAGCGCAAGGCTTTGTTACCGCAGTCGAGTACGTGGGTCAAAAACGTACACGGGTCAGTCGCTTGTCTTCGTACACAAGACTTCAGCATCTCAAGTCGTCACGTCAATTGTGTGTAGTGCCTTCAGCTGTCTACTCTTTGCAAATACAGCATAGATGTGCTGTAGTAGCCAAGCTTACGATGAAAACCGCGCTGTGCACCCCATGGCACCCACGACACGCTTTTTTTGTGCCGAACGTCGCAGCTATCTACGATACTGACGTCTGGCGCCGGTATGAGACCTCCTAGTCAGACATTCCAGCTCATTTAGCTACTCGACTAAGAACCGCGTCGCGTCCGATCGATAGGAGCGACACTAGAAAAAGCTGGTGGTTACGTAAGGATCGAATTGACTCGCTTCATCACGATTTTCGTCTTGAAATGACCTGTCAAGATGCTTGGCAACCCGATATGAAGTACAGCTGAATATGGAGATTCCGGCACACTCTGGTCAGTGTACAAACGAAGTCAGTATCGCAGCTCGTTAGGCATTGAATTCGTGTCCCATTCATAACTCATCCACGTGTCGGAACGGTCGTCGCCGGTCACGGTTTGAGCTGTGCATCGAGCATCACCATGCGTCGGACAATTCTCGATTTGTATCTCTGGATAGAAAAGTGATACCGAACAGAACGAGAAGCGTACTACCGGCGTCTCGTTCAGCCGACTTCTCCGGACACTGTCGCCATAGTTGTAGCTGTGCGGCGTAGGCAGTCCCACTGATAAATGACTCAGTATCTCATATACAGTTGTCTCGAATCGTGCACGCGCCTTCTGTGGCGTTGTCAGGATGATGTTTGTAAATATATATAATCGCTGGATCTGGCCACAACTTTGAAGGCGGTAAAGAAACTTCAACAGAAAGTCATCAAGTCCGTGGAATGCATGCCGGGGACTGTGTCATCGGTAGACGATATTGTTATACTTGCACCATCGTCAAGCTCGACAAAGTTGCCAATGCGATCGACTTTGTCAGGTATTGCTTTGCTCAGTTTGCATTGGTGCCACAGCATGTGCGGGTCACGACTATTGTGTGTCGCATCTGTCGGTGTCGCACATGTGGTGATATGATGAGGTTAATGGCTGTTTGGTGCAATGTCGAATTTCGATGAAAAACGCACTCATTGACGGGACGGTACTTGTCAATTAATAGGCACTTCTCGATGGGTAGGGCTTGTCTTGCAGCTTATACTGTAGACAATGCGAAGGTTAATGTACGTACACGCTGGGCCTGCTACACAGTCGTGCATCGACATGCAAAGGTCATAATGGATCCAAGGAGAGCTACACTGACGACTTACATACCATCTTTACGGAGGTCGACAAATGGTCTGCCTACAGACTAATGCCTACAAGACCATTCTGGGTGTGTAGATTGACAAAGTTGAAAGTGTCGGCACCTCAACGCATTTAATGTCGCACAAAGGGCATTTGCAACCGACAAACGCAATTGGAAACGATCGATCACCACAAAACACAACACGGGGCAAAACGTATTTAAGGACCCTTCGAATTCAACTACGATATCTTGATTCGCCCACATCATTGTTGAACACGAGTGCAGTCGTACACTTAAATAGTAGTTGGCATGATCACGGATGAAGATGGCCAGTCCCATATGACGCGATCGAGGGTCGTCGTTGTAGAAACGGGTTAGGCAATACCGAAGCAGTGCGTGTTGCAGCATTCCGTGATGTTCGCACCAAAGTTGTCAGCAGCGGTACACTTTCTGTTTGCTACCTCGTAGACGAACCTGGGTTGGGCTCGCGCACAAAATTGGTTGCTGTCGCAGCTAATTAATGTACAAACATCTTGGCAGCACTTCGGAGAGTCCGTCGAGTGTACGCAAAACGCATCAATTTTGTTGATCCACGTCGGATGGATGCCCGTACAAGTGCCGCTCTTTACGCAAGAGTTGACCGAAACAGCTGTGGAGGCGGCCACGGAGACGAATAGCATGCCCTTGACCTTCATACGGGTGTTGATTCCTGCTGGGTGTGGTTGGGTGTGTTGAGTGCGGTGAAATTGAGAATGGCACTGCCGATGACAACGTTTGGGGGTGGAGAGGGCTAGACGCCTAGTTACGAACTTGCGACACGACTGGTAGCCAATAAAAATATGTGAGTAAACAAGGGGTACATCATTGCGTGAATTCTTGTTACCTGCACACATTAAAAAATCAGGATTCGGTGGGTTGTGATAGCAGAATCCAGTGAGCTCGCCTTTCAGTCTGCTCTGATACGGACACCGCGTAAAACTTGAAGAGGGCCAGCAGCCGCGTGGCCGTATATAGATGACAGGATGGGGGCCAATACAAACATTTGGCATAACAAGAATTGTACCATCGCATGGACACACTACTCGCGCTGGATGATAACACTTCGGATTTTGTGGGTTGGGGACCAGCTGGCTCTGTGAGTCCTCCAGTCCTGTCTGCCCAGGATTACGGCAATGTACAACTTTTATCATGGCCAGAGTCGTAGTCGTGGTGTCAAGTACGTCCATTATAATGATAACTAACGACTGATAAGTGTGACAAGAAGTACGGCCCGGGTATCGGGTCGACAACTAAAGGGCTCCGTAGAGCCAGGGGCGACGGCAACGAGGTCAGAGACCCTCCTACCAAAGCCAACTACGAGTCAATCATGACCGCTGGCGCGACCAAGTAGACTGGGGACATGCGTACCGCCGGAGCGGCAGCACGTACAACGCGGGTATGCTGCCATATAAGGCAACAAACCCCTTTAGGACCGCTTGCGCGGCCCCCGACGTGGAGTGCGATCACCGAAGTGACTGCGTGGCGTGGAGAACGCCAACCCGCCATATATCTCTCCGAGGAGCTCAACCATCTGCGATGGTGGCCCCCTTCAGCCGCTTGCGCGGCCCCCGACGTGGAGTGCGATCACCGAAGTGACTGCGTGGCGTGGAGAACGCCAACCCGCCGTATATCTCTCCGAGGAGCTCAACCATCTGCGATGGTGGCCCCCTACAGCCGCTTGCGCGGCCCCCGACGTGGAGTGCGATCACCGAAGTGACTGCGTGGCGTGGAGAACGCCAACCCGCCATATATCTCTCCGAGGAGCTCAACCATCTGCGATGGTGGCTCCCTTCAGCCGCTTGCGCGGCCCCCGACGTGGAGTGCGATCACCGAAGTGACTGCGTGGCGTGGAGAACGCCAACCCGCCGTATATCTCTCCGAGGAGCTCAACCATCTGCGATGGTGGCCCCCTACAGCCGCTTGCGCGGCCCCCGACGTGGAGTGCGATCACCGAAGTGACTGCGTGGCGTGGAGAACGCCAACCCGCCATATATCTCTCCGAGGAGCTCAACCATCTGCGATGGTGGCCCCCTACAGCCACTTGCGCGGCCCCCGACGTGGAGTGCGATCACCGAAGTGACTGCGTGGCGTGGAGAACGCCAACCCGCCGTATATCTCTCCGAGGAGCTCAACCATCTGCGATGGTGGCTCCCTACAGCCGCTTGCGCGGCCCCCGACGTGGAGTGTGCGCTCGCCGCAGCGGCGACACGTGGCGCGGGGTACGCCTCCAGTCCGTAAAACACCCCTGCTAGGGCCGCTTGCGCGACCCGTCGGTCTCCTACGCCCACACCCGCGACTGCGAGTGCAGCGTGCCCGCGTCAGATCTTCGACCACGTCGGCTCCCCAAGGGGAGGATTCCCTCCGACGTGACTGCCCCGAAGGGAAAAAGACTGGCTTGAGCTGAACCGTGAAAATTTGGGAATCGAGGGCCAGAGTCGTAGTCGGGATCTTGGGCCAGGTCGATTGCCCACATAAACAGGGCTGTGAGTGAACCTGAACGTCGATTAGGTGCTTATGACTACGATATCGGTGTGCTTCTACCTGGACTACATCATACTCCTCCTCGCTGGCTCAGTCTTCTTGGCTCTTGATACTGCGGGCATTACGGGGGACACTCAACAGAGGGCACGTGGAAACGGGTATGCAGTCCTGAAGGGCAGACAGGGCGCGAAAATCGCAGAAAACGCCGGGTACCAAACCGATCACCCCCGATAGGCCGCTGGTGCACCTGGACGGTCCCGATCAGAATCACGTTCTAGGCAAGTTCGCTCCGTGGGACCGAGAGTCGCGCTCGGTGACCGGACCGGCGACTTGGAAGCTGACGTAGAATAGCAGGAACTAGGTGGGGGTGACAACCGCTGTCGCCTTGCCCCACACCCCGGGGTCGCTAGATTGTTGCTTTCCTTTCGGTTTGCACGCCACGCTGCCTCCCCGTGGCGCACGCAGCGGGAAGAAACCTCCTCCTCATGACCTGAGCCCCCCAGCGGGGGCCTTCCCGCCCAGGACAAGAGGACCGGTATACCGGCTCGTTGGAGGTCGTCGTCGCTTGGCCCTGTTGCCCGAAGGCGCAAATTGGGAAGTGCATAAACAGTGCTGTGGAAGCAGTCACTAGCGCGCGCGGGCTAACGCACGTGCAATCGCACGACAACAGAGCGCAGGTACGTATGTTGATACCTCGGTTAGCTCTTGTAAATAGATTGGAGCAAAATGGTCTGCTCCAGGTCGACCAAGTATCGCTATTGAACGCCACCGGAGCTATCTACTCGTGTACAGGCTGGGTAAAAGCGCGTTTTGTTTTCGTGTTACAGTCGAAGCCATGATCCGGACTTAGGACCGCATTGGGGTCGGCCCCTGATTCAGTCTCCGTGACCAACCTCTGATTTTAGCGGAACAGATGGATAGACGCAGGAGGGCGCAACCACCAGCCAACGGAAGGAGGAGTTTCATGATCATCTATTGACATATTTAATGTGGACAAGAGGTCTGAAAAATCCTGAGCCAGGATATGAGCGCCGGTCGCGGCAGCGGATCGTGGCTGACACCCGCGTAGGGCGGGTGTCCACGGGGCTCTTGAATCAGAAACCACCAGCCAACGGAAGCCGAAGTCATAAAACACTTTCCTTCGACAGTTTGAGCTGTTGCGCTCAAGGAACAGCGACATTGCTGATAGGGGGCGTTAACACGGTATGCCCCTCGCGACAGAAATGTCTAGGGAACGTATCTCTCAGCTCCAGGTAGAGCGGCACAACCTGGAGGACGGCAAGAGTGGCCTGGGACTGTTCGGCAGACCTGTAAGCCGTAGATTTATAGGGAGCCAGCCTGCACTTTCTTCCTCGCACCATCGCATGACTGCGCTCCCTCCACTGCAAATTGAAATCAGGTTTTGGTGGGTCTTAACTCTCTGGCTCCGTGTACCTACGCTCCCAGTCTGCTTTTGATTGCGACACTGCAATCATAAGACGACCAGTAGACGCGTGGTCGAGATCTAGCGACAGGATATGACGCCTATGCAAACAGTTGTCTACACGACGAAAGTACATCGCGTGGACACACTTCCTGCAATGCTTGATGAGACTTCGAATTTTGTGGGTTGGGGACCAGTTGGCTCTGTCCCTACTGTAACGGGGTTACACCACATGTGTGACTTACACAACATGTGTGAGTTACATATCATGTGTGATTTACACAAGGGTACATCAATTATTGTAATATCTGTTCAATTGACTATGTAGACTAACGTGTAATTTTGGAGATTTAGCGGCTCGACGTGGCGTCTGACGTGAGCCAGACTGAGATTTCCTCGATAGGGTTTCTATGAATAGGCAGTCTGTATCCGCTGGGCACTACAATTTACTTCGTTTTGATTCAAATGGAGATCGACCGCAATATTGACGCCCACTCCTCCCTCATCGTTGTGCACAATGCAGTCAAGTGACTGGTCCAAGCCGATCAACATGACAGCAGTGATCATTGGCATCAACGAAGATGGCTCACTGAGCGCTACAATCAAAACACGAAAAGCATAGAATTACGATATTATATAGGGGTGGGGGTGGTCAACGAAAACCTGGGGGTGGTTAACGAAAACCTGGGGGGTGGTTAACGTTTCCCTAAACTATATGGCCTACATCAATCAATTAGCAGCAGTCACTAAGCATTACATTCTATAGTAATGTTTATGATCATTGAAGTAAATTGATGGATTTACGTTGACAGTTAATCATGTCAATTCTGCGGTGGTCGGGTGGTCCCCCCGTTTTGGGTTCCCCCCCCCCCCCCCCCCCCGTGTCATATTGCGGTGGTCGTCCCGTTACAACGATGACGTAGGTCATAACTGGAGCGAAGTAACACTTCGCATGACATTCTTACGCAAATCTCAGATCAAACACTCCCAGCAGGCTTTCACGAACAGTTTCTTATTCCCTTTGTTGGATCTGCTGTAACATGGTAGGTGACTATCCTTC
Organism: Hyaloperonospora brassicae; assembly: GCA_947650285.1. Lineage (NCBI taxonomy): Eukaryota > Oomycota > Peronosporomycetes > Peronosporales > Peronosporaceae > Hyaloperonospora > Hyaloperonospora brassicae. Next base: position 84,224 of record CANTFL010001466.1, read on the forward strand.
CATTGCTGCTTGTGTCATTTCAACCATCTACGAGCGACTGAAGTGACTTACATCGATACTCGAGTCAACAATGCTACTTCTATGCTTCTTTCTGAGCTATAGCTCTATTCATTGTCAACGTTCTTCGCGATCGCGAGTTTGCGTCGCCTTTTGTGCAACCCATAGACTCAGTTGGGAAGTGTAGGTCTAAACTTGAGTCAAAAACAGCCGAGAAAGAGGTGATAGTTTCTGTAGGTTTGTACTTATCCAGGGGTCACCGCGATATTTACAACGGACTTCTGGCGCCGAGATAAGACCTTCCAGCAGGCACGTTCAAGATTTTGATCACTATCCGCAAACGCATGAAGCGCAGTGATGGACGTGCGGACAGAAGCGGAAGGTGCTGATGTGAGGTGGTAACTGAGTCGATTCCGTTCGAATGGCTTTCGTCTCGCAATACGTATTGGCTTCTTTTCAGACGAATAGAGAAGGTGGCGCTCCAGCTGAAGATCTCGTGAGTTTCGCTAGTGCCTGGATCAGTCAGTCGCTTCGAGATTGCAATTGATACTTAAGAAAAGCGATAATGCACGGGCAAGGTTATCAGGTCGGTCGTGGTGCATGCTTCGTATTGCTTTTGTATTGCATACTAACAGTCTGGCACCTCTCTGAGAGTAGCAAGTTTTCAGGTAAATGAGCCGGTTGACTTGTAATGTCGTTGATCTTTCTCCAGAGACACTTTATATTGTGTATCGACTCCCCTGCTGGCGTTCCATAGCGTGCCCTTCCATTGCACCTGTTCCGCTGGAGCGTCCCAAGCACCAACGACGAAATCTTCCTGACATTTCTTCAACGAATGCTTTTCATTCGCTGTTGAAGCCGGACGCATCCCCACTATCAAAAATGCAGCGGCTGGAAATGGATCGAGCGAGACACGTCGCTGAGGACGACGACGCCAGCTGCTGCAACATGCTGCTTGTCGGCTTGCATCAACTTAACTCAGCGTCTCTCGTGACGCAATTTCCACCACTCATACTCGAGAATGCGCTTCATCTCTTATAATGTCACGCTACCGCTAGCGCTGATTGGCTCACGTCTGATGAGGAGGTGGCGGCGAGGGTCTGTTTTTCGCGAGGCGCAATCTTATGTTGTGAACACCACTTTACACCAGCGCCGTCACGATGTCGTCGGTTCAAGTCGCGCCCACGCGCATGTACGTCGCGTCGTAACTTGCGCACTGTATCAATTGGTCGTACCGGAGCTTCACCTGACCTGCATACGGTCGTTCTTCTTGATGATTACAGGGCGTTGACGACGTATAAGGCCAAGAGCGTTAGCGCCAAAAAAGGTGCGGCGTTTTGTCGCTTCGGGTCACGCGAAAAGCAAGGGCACTTGATACGTTATACGAATGCTTCTGTATGTATCATGTATACCAGGATTTGAGCTCTTGAAGAAGAAGGCCGATGCGTTGAAAATGCGGTTTCAGGCCATGCTGCGGGAGATCCAAAAGGTCTTCTGACGTGTTGCAACGTCTCAGATGCTGAATCCGTTTCGGTGTTAATCTTTTTCTTTGACTTTTTCACACAATGACCGTAGACAAAGATGTCCATGTCGACCGAAGCTTCTGAGGCCTTTTTCTCACTCACACAGGCGCAGTACGCAGCCGGCGACTTTCGCAACAAAGTCATCGAGTCGGTGACTACCGCCGAGATCCGCACACAGAACCGCATTGACAACGTGGCCGGCGTGAAGCTGCCAGTGTTTACAGAGGTGGAAGTCAGTCGCGAAAAGAGCGACAATATTGGTCTCGCCGGAGGTGGTGGGAAGATCCAAAACTGCCGTGCCAAGTTCCGCGTGTTGCTGCGTGCACTGATCAAGCTCGCGTCGCTCCAGGTCGGTGGCGTCCGAAACATAAGATGCTGATCCGTCACACCTTGTGCTTACTTGGATCTGCGCTTGGTGCTAGACGTCTTTTGTGACATTGGACGAGGCTCTGAAAGTGACTAATCGCCGAGTGAACGCGCTGGACAATGTGCGTTAGCCTGTGGCTGGTGCTAGTGACTACCATCTCTGGATTGCTGATTGGGCAATGATGCAATTCGATGCAACATTTCCAGGTGACCATTCCCCGTATTGAGAAGACCATCTCGTACATCTCGAGAGAGCTAGATGAGCTGGAGCGCGAGGATTTCGTGCGGTACGTAGCGCTCGATGTGCAGTGGTCGTCGTGACTTTGGCCCCAAACTTACAATGCCAGTCTGTATACGACATGACAGCATCAAAAAAGTGCAGGCGAATAAGCAAGTGATCGAGAAGGCAATCCAGGCTAAGAAGAAAGGTGCGAGATGGTGCTTGTCGTCGATACAGAGTACTGGATGCATCGATCTGTCAGACGCTCATATTTCTGTGCGTGCTATGCTAGAAGCGGCTGCCAATATCGCTCTGGGCGGGGACCCGAATGCTAATGTTGTGGCATCGGACCACGACATTCTGTCCCAGTACGAGATTTCTGCGGATGCCGATGTGGTGTTCTGAGCGGGAAAGCAGACGGACTTGTGAGCAAAACCCTGTGAAGCTTTGATCGAAGCCATTTAATGCAACAGAATGTCACGAAATCCACGCGATTCACTTCATTTTCCAGTTCGTATCGCTTGTGTATTATTACCCCTATTCGCTCCCAGGTTCCTGACCAGTCATAACTTGTGCTCGCGTGCGTGTGGGAAGACAAGCGGCAGTAAGTATCATGGAGCCCATTGCCAAGCGACTAAAGCAGTCCGCCGAGAGCGAACTGCACAATCGCAGGACTTTACCGCGATGTGACGACGACATTGCCGAGCGGATCAAGTGTCTAGAAGCAGAGCTTCAAGGTGGGCACTCTGACGAAGACTCGAGCGACTCCGACGACAGCTCCGACACCGATTGTGACAAGAGCAAAGAAATCGTAAACTTGTCCGCGTATGCGTCGGAGCGCATTGAGGCGCTGCCTGAGCAGCTGCTGCCAGCAACTCGGCGGTCGGTAAAGCTGCCGCCGGTCAAGAAGAAACGTGGGGAGACGACGCCGGAGGAGGACAACGCGCACACTGCCAACAAAGCGCTCGAGCTGCTCAGCGATGCGCTGACGTTTCGCAAGAAGGTCCCGTTTGCATGCAAGCCGTGCGAGTTCATTGGCAAGGACATGGAGGCGTTCCAGGCCCATCGGGCGTCAAAGGAGCACTTGGAGCGTGCAGATCGTGCCGACCCGACGCTGCAGTGCGCTCTCTGCGCCAAGTCATTCACGAGTCGAACTCAGGTGGACGAGCATCGTGCTGGCAAGTGGCATAAACAGCGTGCGCAGCAGAAGAAGGAGAGACACACGATCAAACTGTGTTACGACTTTGTGCGCGGCGCGTGCAAGTGGGGCGAGCGCTGCACGTTCGAGCACGTCGAGACGAAAGCCATGCGCGCTGGTCGAGTACTGGACAAGACCCGTCGACGCGTGTGCAGCAGCTTTGCGCGCACGAACACCTGCCGCTACGGTGACAAGTGTCTGTTCTCACACGACGAAAGAAGAGACGACCGAGAGCCGCTTGCTGCGCCGCGGTATGCCTAACACATGTACACGCACGTGGTGCATTCGTGTTCGTATCTTGCCCACGTCTGTAGGTTCCCGTGACCCGTCCTGCTTGGTGAACACTTGGCCTGCAGGCTATAGCCCCAGCAGCTCGTTCACGAGAGCTTCGACGCGCTCGAATGTGAAGGCGCCCTCGAGACGACGCGTGACATCCACGACAGCTTCTTGTTGCTTCTGGTTACGAAAGACCAGCAGCACGGGGAGATCGGCCATGTCGATCGACGCGTCAGCTTCCTCGGCCACCAGTGCGGCAAACTGGAGAGCAGTCAAACGAGAACGACAGGCAGACCAGTACGTCAAACGCGCCTCTCATGCGACCGTGAGGGGAAGGGCTTTACCTTGACATGGACGAGCTTTTGGGCCAGCAGCTCAAGGTGCGTGTTCAGCAGACTGCAGGCGTAGCTGTCGGAGTGGTAGAGATGCACCAGCATCGATTTCCAGCCAGTGAAGCTCATCGTGTCGGCCGTGAGCGTGACGAAGCGCTCGGGTGAGATGTACTCCAAGCCCCCGTAAGTCGTGCGACGACGACGTGCCGCTGCGTCCTCGTGCATCTCCTGGACACGCCTCGCTGCATACTGTGCCAAGACCGCATCGTCTTCCAAGTCGCTGTCGTCGCTGTCGCCTTGCGAACGCGGCGATGATTCCAGCGCCGGTCGTCGAGGCAACGGGGGTACTGCTCCTGTGGCAATGCGGTGGAGCACTGCCGTGCGCTCCTCTTCCTGTCTCTGGCGCTACAGCACATCGAACGTTTGGTCACAGCGCCTCGATCTGTTGTGCTCTCTCGGACACTCAGCTGCCTCGTACCTCTTCGCGCAGGGAGCGCGTCTCGGCCTCGAAATCAGCGATGACCCCCTTTGGTCCCGTGTGCGTCGAGGCAAAGTCACGTCTTGTGCCTGCGCCAGAGGGCCGCGCCGACTTTCCCCACGTCTCTGCGCCCACAGGCCTTTGTCTCCACGGACCTATTGGGTCCGCTTTAGAGCGCGCTCGTTGATCCGCTGCAGCTCTCTCGTCGTCGCTGTAGCAGCACAAGTGAGAAGCGCTGGGGTACCATTGAGACAGCAGCTAACGCACGAGGCGGGTGCAGCGCTGCTGCGTACCGCGAGGCGGAGTCGGAGGCCATCGGAGCGCCCGCCCAGTTCGTCCGACTCGCGATCTTGGAGCGCGTTGTGCTGCAGGAAAAAGGTCTCTGTATTTGACTGCGGTGCTGCCGATGCTCTGTACGGCATGGGACCATATGGTCGAGGGCCCGATGGGGAATGATATTGTGGGAGCTCAGGGACCGTGAGGAGATGCCGACTCGAGCTTTCTGCGAGTCAAGTAGCGCTCTGTGGCTACAAAGTCGTAGGCGTCGATGCAACAAATCGATTACCGTTGACCAACACTGTACTGCTCTCTACCGACTGCTTTTGTCCTGCCCAGCTCTCAGCTTCCTCCGTCGAGGCGATAAGCATCCGCAGCATCGATTGAACTCGTCCTCGTACTCTCTCTCTCTCTCTGTCATCCGACTCGGCAAAGCTCGGACGCTGCTCGCCTCCACGTCTTCACACGGTTCTCAAGCACCCGCTGCCTCCATCAAGCCATCTCTCGTGCGCGTGCAGCACTCGCCCCGTCACCGTCAAATGTTTTAGCCCTTGCCCGATTGCTTCATGAGCCACTGAATGACCTGATCAATGTTGACGAGACGCAGCGCCGAGATGGGGATTACGAGCCACGGGTTGTCCACAATATAGTCGAGGTTCAGCTCACGAATGAGCTCGGGCTCGGAGATGTGAGGCTCCAGGTCAATCTTGTTTGCCAGCACTAGCAGTGGCGTCGTCGCCAATTCACTGCCCACCACACAGCAACAATCAAACACAATCAGCCACGACACTTCACAAAGCTGCAGCGGCACGAGGGTAACAGCGACGAAACCGCTCTGCGGCGTACCGGTCTTCGAGCAGACGGTGTAGCTCCTTTCGGGCCAACGAGATTTGGTCAAACTAGTGCAAAGAGGAGATCGAGTCAGTGTTGTCCAAGAAGCAGCGGTAGGGCCCGACGTAGAGCACCGCGACGACATACCGCATTGGCGTCCACCACATATATAATGACGTCACAGCCGCGCGTGTAGCGGCCCCACTCGCTCCTGTATTGTGCCTGTCCACCGATATCCCAGCACTTCATCTGTACACCGCCTTTTTTCACCAGTTTAACGTTTAATCCAATCGTCGGACACGTCTCCACGGGGTGCCCCATCGCCATCACGTTCAGCAGCGTTGTCTTGCCACTAATGATACAGCAGCAGCGGCAGCACAGCACAAGCGTTAGCAAGAAGGCAGAAGTACCGGGGACGGAAGTCTCCGAGCTATTCAGTGAGGCAAAAGAGCTGCAGGACCGCACCTGTTTTCGAGACCGACGAGCACGACCTCGAGCTTCTTTGTGTAAAAGGCCTGCAACATCTTCTGGAGAATGCCCCCCATAGTCGCTACTTCTTTGGCTACTGCCAGCGACTGCGGCTGCGGCTGCTGCTACTTTGGCTACTGCCAGCGACTGCGGCTGCGGCTGCTGCTACTTGTTGTGTAGAGGACACGTCAGCCTCTCGACGTGAAGATATCACCTCTTTTTGCGTTTTGGCGAGGGGAGTCGGGCATGGCAGGTGCCGAGCGGATGGGGAAGCGGACTTTTCTATGTCGACAAAGGTGAGGTACGGCACTTGACGTTTGTATGGCATTCATATCAACTCTGGAAGGAGGCTTATTTCGCGGTCCTCAACTGGCAACTGATTTTTCTGCGTCCGAGCTAAATTGCCGCAGCCCTTCAGAATGCGGATATATGAGAAAAAAGCAGCCTAAATCACGCAGGACATTTTTCTCGAGGATAAAAATTGCACCACGAGAAAAATGGGGTATACGTATTTGAGGTGTTTATTATTTAGATGTCTGTACACGTATTCAAGATCTTTCGTATGTGCCCACGCATCACTTAATTTATTCCTGCCCCCTGAATACATACAAAATCATTTACGGCTTCTTTCCTCATTATTGTCATCAATGAATAAAAAGGTGCGACCATTTCCCTAGCGCAGCCTTACATGTCGTCTATCTTACGTGATCTTTTCTGCTTTTAGTTTCCTAGCCACCTACGTCTGTCGATTTTAACAAAAGTTATATTAATCGACATGGCATGTGCGTGTTACCCCCGCGGCTGTCGCCTTAGCAGTAGCTTCAACTGTACTACAAAAAAATCCTGCGCAGTGCCAACGTGCCGCTTTCGATAATTGAAATAATGGTGGACTCAGACAAGGAAGCTTGAGACGACGGACTACAACAAAATCAGCACGATAAGCATTTTGACAAATCGCCAGTATAAATTGTTGTTGCTATGGCAGGAAGGCGTGCAGACGCTAGTCAGTAATATGACGGGCAAGGTCATCTCGGTCGATGTGAACCCTTTGAAAAGTACTCCAGGAATAACGTATACATGTAACCTAACAAACAACGTCGATCGCTGGTGGCAAACGACAACGTAAGGCCAGGCGCACCCTTTTTGGAAACAGCAATCTAATCGACGTGATGAATACAAATGACGATAAAAATGAATAATATCCATGCCTATCTAATTTCAATGACATATTTTGCGATATCTGTTGGCGCTGTAGAGTCGACGCTTTACATTATTCGTCGTCTGCGTGGACGTGCTTCTGAGCATGCGGGATTCTCCACAAATTTAAATTAGACAATGCAAAAAGAAGCTATGACGTATCTACGACACGTGACCCCTCTTTTTACGACAAAGAACCACGTAACGAATGCATACTCAGCGATTGGATGCACGACAACAAAAGTCTCATTTTATTTAAGCTTTGGACGAATAATGATTGCTTATAGAGATGCCAAGTGGAATGCGCGCAAAAATAGAAGACGATGATGCTGAAGTGCTACCGTCGGCGTTATTTAATAATGGTATTAAACAATATCGCGTCGTATGAAAGCTGCAAAGATGTATGAATTATTTCTTCTTGAGTGGAAGACATCATACACATCATCTTAGGTACTTAAAGAAACGGGGCCCCCACCCCTCTGTACAGCCAACAACCTACCTACATCAACACTGTATATTAATATGCCTCGGCTTTTCACGTACAGTGTACGTTCAGAGGAAGGCTTGATCTCTCAAACGAACACGTTCAAAAGTAGTTGAGACGTTATTTGACATATAATAAGTGTCCACACCTGATCCGATTTGATCATACTTGAAATGTATGTTACTACAAACGTCAAATGTAGCCATCTGCTCACCACCTGTTGCTCGCGTCCAGAAGCGATTGGTATGTATTTGATTGACATAATTGGCTGTCTCAGCCAACAGGTGGAGTGGTGCTGAATATTACCTTTTAAAATATACTTCCTACAACATTTACTCAATGAGGTAAATAATGTTTAATGTTGTACATTAAGATTGTCTTCTAATTGACCCATTGTGGTAGTAATTGCATGCAACGGGCTCACCCCGTTGCATCAGAACTTCTTCACAATCCACTAGTGTGATTGAGCGACGAATGGTTGGTAGAAGAGTGATAGAAATTGAATCACTCTAGGAAAGAAGGCACTTGTTGGTCGACCTAATGCATTCCTTACTATCATCTCCGCCTGGTTAACAAGTTTTCCAGCCGAGGCTACAAAGTAAGCAACTTGAAAGAAGTGTTTGGATGCCGAAGAGACAGACGAGTACGAAGCAGTACGAGATTATTTGCCTACTGCTGCAAGTGAATAGTCTGCACCGTCGATGACGTAGGTGCTCGCAGTTTTGCAACGTTTTTTTCTGTAGCGGTGCGAGTCCCAGGAAGTACAATGAACCCGAGTTCAAATTCATCTGTTCTGGCAAGTTTGTTGTGGCATGCGACTCGTAAGCGCTTGCCGATCCTTCTAGTTGTATGAAGGCAGAGGGATAGACGGCGTAAGAAGCACTTCACGGTTACAAGCACCGTGTTGCTAGGAGCAGAGGCAAAAGATCGCCATCTGACTAGCCAGACGAATTTTCTTGTGATTTCAATTGATCGAGCTCAGACGATCTCAACGTAAGTGATCGGCACAATGGGTATAGCCCCAAAGATACGGGCGGTGATTCTAGTCGAAGTAAACGGAGTCTAAGCATTCATGGTGATCGTTAATTCAATACTTGTGTAAAGGATCGGTGTTCTCAAAAATGCTGATGTAATCCCGACTTCCAACAATACGCAGGCTTCTTACTATCAAGAGAATGTGAGATGGTTCCATTTATACTTCTTTACTCACTTTTGTACCCTTTATCAGGGCAAGATGTGCTAAAGCATAATTAGGTTATGATGCTGTCTCTAAGAAGAAGATCGGCTTACGGCCGGGGGTAAAACCCAAAAAGTGAGTTGTATTTAAATAGTTCTTATCTCAAAATGAATGCATCTTAGAAGCCGGTAACTCTCTCAGCCACCTATTACGTGTCCTGTCTCTACCGCTTGCAGTTTCTACCTAACGGTGTGTAGTTATGTCTCGTAGCATAGCTTTGGTAAAAAAAATCTGCTTTTCATATGCAGAATGAAAAACGATTGCGTGATTAGGGGGACGTAATTCTGGAAGGTTCGCAGCTCTGATGAATATCCAAAACCAGGTAGTGATAGTCATTGACAATTAATATGACCACAGCGGGACTCGAAATTGTACTCAACCGCGTAAAATTCCCATTTGACGATTGATCCAATCAGTTACTCCGTCGACCTCGCTAACATCCCACCATTAACAATGCCAAAGAACCATACAACAAATGATAATATGCAATATACATCGTGCACATGTCGCCGCAACATTGCTTGCTAACAATTTTCACTCTTCTCGGTGGGCCTAAGTCGATGCTATAATTGACCAGGTCTGCGATTGGTCGGACGAGTCGACCGCACAAAACCCTTCGGATCGAAATTATTTCTTGGGTGCTCCTTTTTGAAGCTACCTAAATCCATCCTGATATTGCATTCTGTGGTGTGGATACTTGATCCACTTGACCTTCTGATCACTTCAGCCATCTCGCGATCTTTTATCCAATCCTTTTCGTTATACTGCGCCCAGTCACAAGGGAAGCGTTTGTGTTCAGATATATAGCATTCCTGGTCAAACAAATTAGGAGTACGACTTATGTAGTAGTGCAACAGAGCTTTGTAGAATTCGGTAGACAAGGGTATCCCTCCTGAAAATGAAGTTTGCTTGCGTGTTTATCAAATATAGAACTCACTTAATGTAATGTAACCAACCAAAGTGCCGAACACGTACGATTATGTCAATCTCTATGTCATTTTTGTCCACCACGTGTCTCCGTGTCCATAAAATCTTATTATGTATATGTGGTACACTACACATCGCATCCTGCTCATCAGATAACCCTGTTTCGCGATCTTAAACGAATCATTACGGGTCGACCGCGATCAAATGAATCTAGATCGCGGTTACGATCGGATCATACTAGACTGCGGTCACGATCGGGTGACTCGATCCTGGTTGCGATCAGGTACTTTACATTAATCCCATCCTTGGTAACATGCACCTGAATTCGATGACTCAAGAACCATCACGATCCCATATCGGTCTATATCGATCGATATGACCCGATCGATCCGACAGTACCTTAATTTATGTCGATTGGGTAAATCCTGATCGTTCCCATAATGTAATCCAAAAGTGCTACCGATGTTCAATATTTTTTACAATTCAAGTACGTTTACGTCATTATCTACGACATCGGTCCCTGCTCCATTTATGTCGTATGACTTTTATGCGAGTTAGAAATCGATCTGTAGCCATCAATATTCTTTTGATCGGTCGTCTCAAAATTGGTTTTGACCGACTTCACCACATTATTTGATGAAGATGAATATGAACGAGTGGTAATAAAACGACATGATTCAAATCGTATCGATGAGGCTATGCAGATAAATTATTTAATTACTTATATCCAAATGTATATTGGATTGGCAATCACACTTCTGTGCAGTAAGCCTGTCATTTGCTCATGAGAAATATAGCAAAATACTATGATCTGGCCAACGTATCGTACCCGAATTACAAATCTCATATGTTCTTCCTTCAGCACAACTTGAGCATAAATATTGTCGTTGCTATCACATTTTCTCGATGTCCGTATGACGACTTTGGTATAGCTTCAGGCGGTCATTTCGACGGCTCAACCCGGGACAAGTGTGCGACATACTTGAAACTAAACTCTATAGTATACGCTTTTGATTCCTCTACTAGGTTGGATCGTGTCGATGATAGATAATGAAACCTATCTTTGCTGACAAAAACACGCATTTCAGTTATTCTAATAATATTTGTTTTGATATCTCTCTCGTGTGAAGTGTGGTCAGATTACGAGTTCCGATCATTTCATTTAATTGCGCCTATAGATCAACAGTCGATTTAATGTGTCACGAGCTATAACTCCAAATCGCGCTGTATCACGATACCAGAAACTGACCGGTTCTTAAAGTGCTATATATATTTATAATATTCTTCTTGAAGAAGCTTTAGTCGATGTGTCTCGCGAGTTCAAGTGGCCACAATTGGGTGAGTAGACGCTATATAACTTTTAATTGGTAATCTTAGGTAACATTACAAATCATCATTAATCATCGAAACTTCTTATGCACTCACCCACATCGCCTCCAAAGTCTGGCGCTCAATTTCACAGAGCGATTTTACCAGCTTTGCACCCAATAGGCAAAATCTTAATGGGAAACATTTTTTGTCAACGACAAGAAGAATATGACTCATCTTATCGAATAGCCTGAGAAGATAACCGAGACTGAGGCTGAGACACCTTTTGTCGACACATATATGGTCGATGGTTCCATCACGACTTCCTATTTGAATATATTTTACCGCGATCCTCGCGTTTCCTCATCGTCCGGTACACATAATTTAAATTTGGTTGAGATGAAGCTTCAAACGTCTACTGGCGTCTCCTACGGTAACACATACGCAAACTGAGCCTATGCGCTAAGCCCCCAAGCACATATATTATTATATTGTCATATTCGATAAGAAGCTTTTACAGACTATATGCTGTCCCTAAAGATCGTTAAGCTCTCTTTTGATGAGTCCTGACACGCTTCAACAGTGTGGATACCGGTCTTTGTGTAAATTATTCGCGATATTTTCACGTACATATCTGCATGACGCGGATCTGCCCGCACCCCTCGTGGCTTTTTGCTGATAAGAAGAACTTATACCCAATTGTACTGCATATCACAGATAATACATGTTTACAAAATCGAAATCTTACTATTGAATATGCTTTGGCAAATTATAACGAGGCTCATCTCTTTTGAATTCAGATGTACAGCCGCTGATCAACCCATAATTGAGTTTTAGCATTCCGTCACACGATCTTGTCTTTCCAAATACGTACCAAATCCTTTTGCGAGCTCCATGAATAAATGGATGAGTCAGATTTTCTACTACCGCGTCATCATATACTCCAAGCCATCTTAATTATAATGCTGCGAGACGTTGAACCCATATTTAATAATTATGTGCTCTTATATTGCTAATTTATCGATGTAAGGCCGTATCTTATTGCATCGAAAACCCATCTTTAACATCCTTCCAACAATACCACAAACATGTATTATTAACGATTTGTTTGGTATTTGTCGTGCATGTAATTAATGTGGCAAAGTCATTAATTAAATTTTTTGACATGGATCGGTAGTCATCCAATTGAGGCGCCACTTATTGGTGAAATGGCACCAAGTGATCTGGCGATCCAATGAGAGACGGAAGGTGATCCCACGGGGATCGACGGACCGATCCAACGGTCGACCGAAGGATGGACGTGGAACGGGCTGAGACGAGGCGCAGAAAGGGGTGATTTCCTTGGAACAATCTGGGACGAGTCGCGGACATAGATGATTTCCACGGTGCGATATGGGACGAGGGACTAGATTGAACGAGACGACCGATCTGAACTGAGAAAGGTACGTCTGAGACCAGGCGATGCGACGTGACTCTTTGACAAAGGTGTTGCATCCAGGTGATCGAAGGTACACATCACCGATCTCCAATGGGAGTACTGATTTTGGTTAAGTATAGCCCGATCTGGAAGTGTGGATGTTCGTAAAGGTCCGTGGGACCGGTGTGAGAACCGTGGATGGTCCCATTGTGCGGATAAACCCTTGAGGATGGTATCGGAGCATTCACAATGAACGGAAAAACATATAGGGCCGGATCGCACTGTGTCGATCCTCAACGATCTCGAATTGGGCATCAGATCGGCCATGTTCCCTGCTGATTATGGATATATCAATGATGGAGCTATTTTATTGTAATATACATGCTTGTAGAAGGTCCATGAGGGACGTCCTAAAAGTTCAGACCGAAAGAACCAGTGGAAGCCGGTCGAATTGACGTCGCAAAATGGATTTAGACACATTCCGCATTTTGGATACTATTTTGGACTTTTCGGTACCCAAATTGGGTATTTGGTACCGTATTTGGAATTTGGTCCCTTTTTGGTGTCTAGGTACGATATCGGGAGTATTGGCGCTATCTATGAAGTACAGGTCACGAAATTTCGACAAGTGTTCAAGGGAGCGGTCAAGCTTAAAGGTGATATCGGTTTGGAGAGTGACCTACAGTTTGGATTAGGCTTAAGGATAGGTTGGCTATTAATTTGGTTGGTTAATAAACAGACTTGAACTCTACTTCTTCTGCACACGACGCGCGTTCCTCCCCTCTTCTCCGGGCAAGATTGATTTGGCTTCCCCGGCGGGTCAAGACACGCGTATAACAAGGACACAGAAGACCGATCTTGGATTGTTGGCCACGATCGAGAAGAGCGATCTCGGGAAGTTTGGCCCGGATCGATCAAGTACTCACTCTCAACTCAACTGCCAGGGTAGCAGCAACACAAGGAAAAGGACAAGAATTTTGGTTACAAGATCGCGAGACGGCTCAAGTGTCCAGAATATCTGGACAAGGCGTTCAAGACAAGACCGAGCATGATCGAAGCGATCTACTGTACATATCGGCGTGTTTCATTTTGGCGAAACCAAGGACCGATCTGCCAAAATTGCGTACTTCCAGCAAGAACGGCCGATCCCAAGGCAAGATCGACGCAAGACTACTATTTGCTGAGTGAAGATTTCCGCACAGCAAATACCCCGACCCGGAAGACAAATCGAGATCAGTGCGATTCTAGATCGAGATCGCGACATCTTTAACTAGAGATCGCCGCGACTCAAGATCAAGATCGCAGAACCCCTGTTCGTGGTGCGAAGATTTCCGCACCGGAAGCGAACGCTCAGCCCAACCTCTCAGCTAGATCGACATCTCACAAGGCCATTACGAAGAGCTCAAGCCAGCCCAACCGACGGGTACACAAGGTGAGCACAAGGCTATACAACAAGGCACGGATCGGAGTACCCCCTCCGTGAGTCGGCAAGTCTGGGCAAGTGGAAGATCGACACTCACTAAAGTAATTTTGTGAGATAGACTTCACCACATCGGCGTGTTTCATTTTGGAGAAACCAAGGACCGATCTGCCCAAATTGCGCACTTCCAGCAAGATCGGCCAATCCAAAGACCAGATCGGACCGATCCCAAGGCAAGATCGACGCAAGACTACTATTTGCTGAGTGAAGATTTCCGCACAGCAAATACCCCGACCCGGAAGACAAATCGAGATCAGTGCGATTCTAGATCGAGATCGCGACATCTTTAACTAGAGATCGCCGCGACTCAAGATCAAGATCGCAGAACCCCTGTTCGTGGTGCGAAGATTTCCGCACCGGAAGCGAACGCTCAGCCCAACCTCTCAGCTAGATCGACATCTCACAAGGCCATTACGAAGAGCTCAAGCCAGCCCAACCGACGGGTACACAAGGTGAGCACAAGGCTATACAACAAGGCACGGATCGGAGTACCCCCTCCGTGAGTCGGCAAGTCTGGGCAAGTAGAAGATCGACACTCACACAAGCGATTTTGTGAGATCGACTTCACCACAATGGTGCGCGTGCCCGGATCATCTGAGGCCTCTGGATTTCACCGTGAGTCCACTGGCGAAGATGTCAAGATCAAGCAAGAACCCGGGATTGAAGTGTCAGCGACAGAAGATCGACGCAGACACGCAGAAACACAAGAACCTCAGATCATCAGAGTTTTGGGATGGGCTCTGATGAAATGAAAACGGAAGAGGAAGATCGGGAGATCGATCTGGAAGAGAAACCTCAATTCCCTCCTAGGGTCCTTTCGGGGACCACCGCAGATCGCTCTGGAAAGAGCGATCTGCTGGATGAAAATTTAAAGGCGAAAGCCAAACCCTACTTCCTCGTCGACAGATCTCCCGACCTCAAGCCGAGGAACACGATCACGAGATCGACCACACCGGAACGATCCACGACGAGATCGATGGGATAGGACGGCAGAGATAGCCGGATCGACCGAACCGTGCAATCGAAAATTGGAGTCAAAGATCGTCAGACCGGCGGAACCGTGCAATCGAAGATCGGAGTCAAAGAGGAATACGATGAAACACCAGATAAGATCGCGATGCCAAAGACGGAATATAAGCCAATGAAGATCGCGTCCAGGGATAAGGAGACGACGGGTGAAGCGCAGCAGCGTGCGAATGGCAGTATTATTATGGCCATTTGAAGACGCTGCTTAAGACGGATCCAGTGTTCAAGATATTAAGGCCCAAATTGATTGGTCCTATGGATAAGCCGATCTCGGTCCCACCTCCTGGGACCAACAAAGTCGACGAGATCAATCTGATTTTGCAGATGTTGGACGACATGGGTGTCTGCCTTAACGCCTTTGACAGAGATGAACTGCTGAGTTGCAGCTTGGAACAGTTAAAGAACGCGGTGAATGAGTTTATGGAGATCATGATAATGTTGGTGGGCAAATCCAATACCCCTGAAGACAAGATCGTGACACCCTCGGACTCGCTCCGGAAACACCCCGCAGGATCGCCCCGCTACGCCTCGGATGACTCCGAGAGCGAGTCAGACGGGTCCATCAGCATTCGCCGGATGTCTCTAGGACCATCGGGTGGATCGTTCCTACAGGACCGGATCGGCAAGGCCAGGATCCACGCCTTAAAGGAGCAAAACAAGACCGACGTACAAATACGGCCGACCGGTGCACCTAGGAGGTTGGGAGATCAGGAAGAGAATAAGCTAAGTCGATACTTTGATATGGCGATGAAGAAACACGAAGCAGAACAACGAGCAGCCCAAAGAATGAACCGACAGCCGAGCCGTGACTCAGATTGCCGTACTTTTACCCAACCCTCGCAAGAGATCTATGACAAGCCGGATGTGGAAATGGAATCGGTGGAGTCCAACACTTACGATCAGATCCAGCAGGGGGCAGAATATGATCCGGACGATCTGTGGATGGACGAACCAAGGCGACCTCAAGTTTCTGCAATCGGTGTGACTACCGGAGCCAGCTCCGTCATTCAAAGTATCAGAATCTCAGCGATCTCTAGGCTGAAGGAGTTCTCGGGATAGGATCAAGAAATAGACAAAGCACAGACCTGGATCGGCAAAGTTAAATCAGCATTCCTCCGGGACCAAGCATCGGACGAAGAAAAATGCCTGGTTTTCGGTGATCTCATGGTAGGCCCAGCCCGCTAATGGTATCGGCAGCTACGCAGATCAAAGAAGTTTAATTGAGAAAAATTGATGAACAGCTTCCTCGTGGAATATGCAGGACACGGGATGTCAGCGAGCCGGCAATATTACCACGCGAAGAAGCGATCGGACAAAAAACCTTTGCAGTACCTGCAACGGCTCAACGTGATGGGAATGCAGGCGAAGGTGCCGGTGATGGAGGGATCGCCAGCTGCACGCAAGAAACATGTCAACCATTTCATTTACACCTTGGATGATCCCGATCTCTCCGACCCGCTGCTACTGCTGAATGTAGTAGATGTGGACGCCATGCAAGAGACATTGCATAGATACCAACAGGGGAGATCGCGTCAAGGGAAGTGATGATTGGATCGGCCAAGTTTAGACAGAAAGGGAAGTCTGGCCTAGCACTTTCTAAGCCTGCACGAGCGGTGAGGATGTCCCGTGACGAGAACATCAGCAGTGAGTCAAAGTCGGACACCAACGGATCGGATACGGAAGATCGATCGAGATCTATCCATGTGGCTGCCACTACAGATCGGCGTTCATCACCCAGTGACGTTTCAGCAAGCGCAAGATCGGTCGACCCGAACACTCGTCGATATTATCAAGATCGCAATATGACATCGAAGCCGTGTACTCATTGCGGATCGACCAAGCATGGAGATCTCGGTTGCTGGAAGCGGCTCACTTGCCAGAAATGTGGGCGTAAAGGGCACCCCTCTGACAATTGGTTTTTCGTGTGTCGTGCCTGCGGTGAGATGCATAACCCGGAATAAGTGTCCCATGGAGGAGTTCTACAACATGATCCGCCAGTGGTACGTCCCAAACAAGCATGCGGGGATGCTGACAGAGAAGGCCGAGAAGATGTTAAACTAGGACGCTCGCCAGGTTTGAATCTGGTACGAGCCGAGCGTTCTAGGCTCTGCATTATTGCATACGTGGAAAAAAGAAGACAGATCGCGAGAGTAAGCAGGACACAGATATGAAAACAAATATACCTCGTTCGAAGTCAAAGTGTGTCTCTTCCGTGTCCCATCTGAAGAGGATCAATGAATACTAGCGATCTGAACCAACTATGGAGATCGAGTTCGCTTACGGTGAATCTCGCGAATTCTGGAAACATTACTCGCCTGGAAAGTGGTTCAAACAGGCGAAAGCTGTTGGCAATATCAACAACGCAAAAGCCACTCTGCTATTTGATTCTGGTGCTGAAGTGTCGATCATTGACACCACCTTTTCTCGTAAGGTTGGTTGCATTATTGACGAAAGTCAACGACAATAATTTATCGGGGTCGGAGAAACTCCGTACATGACGATAGGACGTACCAAGATCAAAGTAACCCTCGCGGGATCGCTACTATATTATTTAAATGTATGGGTAGATGATCAAGCGGGACAAGACGCGATTTTGGGAATGAACTTTATGGTACCCGCCGGAGTGCGACTCGATCTAGCCGACGGCGCGCTATGTCTTTCAGAGGAAGTCCGTATTCACCTCGCTGGACGTCGCCCCGAGTACGGATCCAAGGTACAGAATATGACCGCGAACTGACAAACACGTAGTAATTCCGGTCGGGGAGTCAAGAGAAGTGAAGATTGGGATCGGTGGGGCCAAGATGAAGTTGTGGGTCGCCATAAGACCCGACTGGGTACCCACGGTGATCTCGGGGTTTGGTCGGAGGAAGTATCTGCAGATGACCAATATTGGCGATCGCGAGATTATACTACCCACTCATACTATACTGGGCGTGTGGATGGAAGGAGACATGATACCGAGGACTCAAGGCCTCTTGACGGTCGGATCGGGGAAGTACAAAGAGTGTCAAACTCTGGCGTATGAGGCTACGACGGATCGAGTGAATGAACTCCCAAAAGAACAGATCAGACCATTGAAAGATCGCCCTACGTACGCTACTCCAATTTGCATCATGAAACGTCCGCCTGATACGCTAAAGGACATACCGCCAGCGGTCTTCATGGTAACGAAACAAGCTGGCGATGACGAATTGCAAAAGGCAGATACTGTTGTTTCAAGGGAAGGAACGGTCAACGGAGTCGGATCTAATCCACCCGATAAAACAAATCTATCGTCGATAGCTAACGATCATGAGATCGAAACCGAGATCGCGATGAGAAGAGACCAAGGGACCGAACAAGGATAATAAGACAATAGACTGTCTTCGTTGGACGTCGATCTTACAGACATCAGATCAGGACTGGATCGGTCCGAGGAGACGCAAAGATTTGAAGAGGACAAGTCGTCTAAGATCGACGAAGCTGACTCCGCAGAAGCACCAGTCTACTATTACGAGAGTGGAGATTTGTTTGCCGAAGACATCGAGCAACACCTGGCGGTGTTACCAGAGATATCCAATGCCATAGAAGAAGTGATAATTGACGACATTTAGATCGGCGATCCTGACGTTCCTCTCAAAGCAGATCAACAAAGACTCGGATCGCTGATTTGGAAGAGCCGTCACCTTCTTACGGGGAAGGGCAACGCTCTATCACCAGCGGCACGAGGGGCGATTTGTGATATCTTTGTCGGTGGATCCGCACCAATTGCGCTAAGAGTCCGTCCGGTCGCACCCAAATAATGGGAGAAGCTGTCAGATCTCATCAAAGGACTTTTAGCAGCCAAGATCGTTCAGCCATCCACGTCACCTTGGACATCTCTGATAGTAGTGATCATCAAGAAGAACGGAGTGGATATTCGCCTTTGCATTGATTATCGAAGAGTGAATCAGCTGACGCGCCTGATGCTTTATCCCATGCCGTTGATCAGCGATCTGCTGGAAGACCTGGATAAAGCTCTATGGTACTGTTCGTTAGACATGGCTAGTGGATCCTGGGTCGTTGAAATGACTGAACGAGCAAAACTGATCTCTGCGTTTGTCACGCCGTTTGGCCTGTTCGAGTGACTGCGAATGCTTTTTGGGCTTAAGAACGCGCCCCAGATCTACCAACGTCTGGTTAACAATGCGCTGTATGGATATCTCAAGATAGGCCAGAGATCATCCTCAGAAGGCCCGATCGACGTGTTCAAATATGGAGAACCTGAGACAGATCGACGACCCTCTATACAGGGACGCCGATCTTAAATTGACAACATTCTCATACCAGCCACGTCATGGGAATCTTTGTACGCAAAAGTAGAGCGATTGCTGGAAGCATGTGATAAGTGGAATATGTCTATCAGTCTCAAGAAGAGATTTGGAAGATGCCGTAAGGTCAATAATTTGGGACATCAAGTGTCGATGGATGGTCTGGAGGCTCAGCCCAAGAACTTGGAGTCGTTGGTCAACATCCCGTTCCCTAGCACGCTGCAAGATATGCAATCCTTTCTCTGGAGCTTGAACTACGACCGTCGCTTCATTGAGGATTTCGCGGTGTACGCCGCGGTGTTGTATGGGTTAAGAGAATCGGATTTCTTCGAGATCGGCCGATATCATCTCTCAGCAGGAGACGAATGGTCGAGCGAGGGTCTATGGGCAGAAGCCAAGGTTTCTTTCACTATGCCAAAGGCTAAGATAGCTACAGCTCCCATGCTTAAACATTTCGACCCAGATCGCCCTCCCGTGATCGTGGTCTACGCTAGCAAGAGGCCTGTTTTAGCGACCTTGATACAGGAGTACGATGGCGTGTACCATCTGTTGACGTTTACTAGCCGCACTTTAAAGCCCAATGAGCTTAACTACGGAACGGTGGAGAAAGAAGTGCTGGCAATACTTCTTGTTTTGGATGTATGCTATACTACGCTTGCCTCGCGGAAGATCACTGTGTTGACCCGACATTCTACGTTAGCGTGGTTGATGCAATCTCGAGGACTAAACGGGAGATTGAAACGGTGGGCTGCTTTGTTGTCAAACTGGACTATGGGGGTGAAGAAATGTGAGCGAGGAGAGGAAGAGATCATGGGCATGTTAGCAGCGAGAATCACCCCAAGAGAAGAAATGGAAGAGATGCTGATCGCGATCTCCTCGCGTAAGGACTGCCGGCTCAAGATATCAACACCGCCACCAACGGTGGAGATAGATGAGGAGTTACTGGTGGTCAGTTTCGATGGATCGGCAAGGATAAAGAAGAAAGTAGGTTCATACAGTGCCGTGATATGGAGGCTGCTGGAGTGGACAATCGTGGCGGCAGAATCTAGATATGCTCACGATCTGACTGTGAACGAAGCTGAGTATAATGGCTTGCTACTGTGCTTTGAGTTACTCGCTAATCTAGACAGGGAGCGAGTAATTCTGTGCGGAGACTCCATTTTGGTGAGTCAAAAGATGCGTGGTGAGATCGACAGCAAGGCACCTAAATTTCAACTTCTCAGGCATAAAGCGTTGGAGAAACTGCGATCGTGGCCGAGTCATGAGTTCCTGCACATGAAGCGAGAATGAAACCAAAGCGCAGATCGACTAGCCAGTACAGCATTGCAGAATGTAAAAGGAAGAAGTGTTGTAGCCGAAGACGATCGGTAAGATCTGATGACTTTGAACCGTCTCGATGAATTGTTGAAGCCCAAGCAAGATGGTCAGCCGGGTCGGATAACTGCGATCACAAGATCAGCCGAAAGGATAAGTCATGAACCTGAAGTGACACAGGAAGAGATGGTACAGAGGATTAGGATTCAACGGATTGTCCAAGCTCAAGATGAAGAGCGTTGGATAGTCAATCTCAAGAATTATCTGAGTAGCGATGTATCAAACTTGGACTCGGGAGAAGTGAAGATGTGCGCAAAACTAGCGCCGAAGTAAGAGATTGATGAGAACGATCTGCTGTTTTTCTGCCCCGTAGCGAAGAGAGAATCAGAAGACTGCGATGGCCTGATGCGTCTGGTGATCCCAGAGACGTTGCAACAGGATTTTTTGCACCACTACCACGCAAGCCTGGAGGGGGCCACCAGGGTATTGGCAGGACTTATCAGAGAATAGATTGCGATTCCATTCGAGAGGATTGTATCGAAGTGTGCAACGATATGTAGGCGAGTGTACCGATTGCGAGACCGGAAAGAAATGTCCGACGATCTGGGGGAGATCGCCCGGTAATTTAGAAGCAACCTATCCCTTCCAGATCATCGCAATGGATCATATCCCGTCGTTGCCGAAGTCTTTCAAAGGGAACACGGAGCTGCTCATTTGGGTCGACCCTTTCTCGGGGTATGTGATCGCAAAAGCCAGATCATCACGGACAGCACAGACGATTGCAGAAAACTACGAAGAATGTGTGTTCCGACGCTTTGGAGCTAGCGAGGCTATCAGTCACGATCGGGAGCCGGGAATTATGTCCGATTTCTTTCGAGCTTTCAGTCAGATAGTGGGGCAGAAGCAGCGTGCTACCATGGCCTATAGGCCACAAGCAAATGGAACGGCTGAGCGAATGGTGCAAACCTTGACGCAGTGGCTTACCATGTATGTATCTGATGTCGACCAGAAATATTAGGTTGAGTTTGCTGAACGGCTCACATTTGCGATCAACACCGCACAAGATCGGACCCGGGGGGATACCCCGTTCTATCTGATTCATGTGTGGGACCCGCGATCGACATTGGGAGCTACGCTATCAGTAGGGAACACGGGAACACGAGATCGTGATACAAAGAGGTGGAGATACAGAATCCAAAGACAATACCAGCGAGCCCGATCAGCAGTGAACGATCACTTACAAGCCGCGATCCAGGAGCGAGCGGTTCGGCACAATGAAGATCTGGAGTCACACGAAATTGAAGTGGGTACACAAGTTTAGCTATACTTAGATCGATTCAAAGAAGGATATGCGAAGAAGCTAGCGCATATGTGGCATGGTCCATTCCGAGTTGCGGATATATGTGGAGATCACGCTGTGAAATTGGAGATCGCTGGAACCCCATTTCGACTATTTTCGATTATACATGTATCGAAGCTGAAGAAGTTATAGACGTTCCCTGAACGGCCAAAGGATCAGCTTACAATAGATGAAGCAGATCGTTTGGACTTTGATGAAGATCTGCTACCAGAAGACAGTTAGGAGAACGATCGTGAAGAGGGAGAATATGAAGTGAAAGAAGTATTGGACGTGCTATCTGGTCGGAGAACTCGTTATGGGCGAGTACACCGACAGTTTCTGATGAGATGGAAGGGATATCCCGACCTGAGTTGGGTAGACGAGGCCGATCTAAGTTGTTTAGCGATCTTGCAAGAGTTTGAGCGGAACCGAGTGAGTCGAAACCGTTTTATAGTGATGCAGTCTCACGAAGGAAAGTCGGATGAACCTTAACGATCTGGACAAGCATGCTGGGAGGCGGGATATGCTGATGAATGGGGTTGCAAGGTGTGCTAGTCGGTAGCATACGCTGATGGATGGGGTGGCAAGATGTGCTGAGAGGTAGTACATGCTGGTGGATGAAGCTAGTTGTGTGAGTATGGAGACAGTCAAGTGAATTACCTTACTGAATGATGTGAAGTGAGAAGGATCGAGGTCGTGGAGGTTGCAAAAATTTAATTACCAAATAAAACGATTGAATGGCTTACACGATTATAAAAGACGATCGGGATCGGACACCGATCTTGCGCTAAGATGATGGGGCAGGATTGAACTTGTCCTGTAGACGAGGGATCTGCGATCCGGGAAGATCCCGATAGGCGTTACGGAACTGGTTGCGCCAAGGATCCTCTTGGTCTGCCATGTTCAACGCCTCTAGCAGATCGGCTGGGTTGTTAGAATGTCCTAGCCCTGGATACCAAACTCGCTCTTCATGTGGGCGCGGATAGTGGAGGAAGAAGGGATCCATCAAGGTTTCGAGATCGCAGTGGCCAGCAATCATGCCGTTGAGTATCATCTTCAAGAAGCTCTTCTAACGCGCTCCAAATCGAGATCGGCGTTGATTTCGCTGACGCCAGAACGTTTGCATGAACCGTTCGGATCGACGTTGTGCCGGAGAGATCGGGAAAGCGTGGGTGGATTCCCACAGAGCTTGTCGATGAGTGGACTCAAGCTCCAGGTAGCGATGACTCATGACACGATACCATCCGGTCATGGCGAACGATATCGGGTATACGGGGATTACGACATTATCCCAAGGGGCGGTAGCGTAAAGAGCCTTTATGTGTTGCCGCGAGATCAGCCCAGATGCCTAAGTCCCCGTTGGTGGGGACCGCCCGTGAGGGTGGAAAGGGAACAAGAAATTCCGGGACTTTTGAAATAGTGGTGGAATAATAGCTCGATGGACATGGTCCTCACGCAAACCATAGCAATCTGCGAAACGGACCAAGGAGCGATCTCGGAATCTACCCGCCGGGAAGGTGCCAGATAATTGGGAATCCACCGATCCCAGGGTTGCTACGTGGCGGAAGATTGTCGAAGTCAACGGAAGAGAGGACTTGTTAGCCACTTGGCGCACCGGAATGATGATGCTGTTGTAGTTATAGGACAAAGGGCGATCCGAGAGCGCAATGGATCCGGGAGGCGGACTAACAGAGCCAGTCTCGCTGTGTGTTTCTCTTGTTGACGACACATTCACATCTCCTGAATCGCCATCATCTTGAATGTCAATTACGGGGACAACCGTGACCGGAGTGGAAGAATACATGAGATAACGGGGCTCCGTAGCGCTTGTAGATGGCAGACAGGATAGAGCTTGATCAAACACGGGGATCACAGGCGAAGTGGAGGCAGCCTGGGCATCCGAATAGGGGTCTGGAGTCGCGGATCGGACATCCGATCTAGGGTGACGATGAGCGGTCGATCTCGACTGGGACCACACGGACCGAGTCAGATCATCCGAGCTCGATCCAGACTCGGCCGAATCCCCACTTCCTGTTTCGGACAAAGACGCTGATGTGGTCGATTTTGGAGGCTTCGAGGAAGGTGTTGAAGGGTTCAACTACAATAGCCGGGAGTCTGAACGAGTGGCGGAAGAATCCCTGGATCGGGACCGTGGTTGAACACGCTGACGCTTGGCCGGCGGGGTAGATGATCTCAATCTGGACCTATGGGCAAGGAATCTCGTTCCCTGGGTAGCGGAATCAGGAGACGATCCGGCCGGAGTAGCAATTCTAGTTGTAGGTCGAGCAATCAACTCTGACGTCTGGGACACGAGTATAGCAGTATTCAGTGTGTCAAGGAGAGCACGGTGTTCTGCCATGGCCCGATCCCGATCTTGCTCTGCCTCCCTCAACAAGTCGCATACCGCGGTGTATTCCTGGAGTTGACTAAGGAGGTTAACATGCTCCACCTGTGAATGTGTCAGTTGGCCTTCCAAAGATGTCAAATAATCCACTTGCTGAATGAGATCACTGATTGAAGCCAAGCCATCCGCGATCGATGCCTGATACAGATCTAACTCTCTCTTCAACCTTGAAACTTCCGTTTTGAGGGAGGAATGGTTGAAGGCCAGATGATCACGCTGCTGTCGGAGGTTATTGAGATCGGCTTGGAGAGAAAGGGCTTGATTTTCCAAAGTGTTGATCTGTTGCTCCAGGTTGGCCCAATCTCGATCCTCGGCCTGCAACAACTCGTGCAGATAAAAATTTAGTGCCGATTGATCCTGGGTGTATGTCAGAGACAGCTTGCATTCGTTCAATTCATGTGCAGTGTCGACGTATTGGCCTTGCATCACGTCGTACTGGCGCTGGACGAACGAGACAAACGGAGCGGCCGATCTGTGCAGAGAGTCAATCTGCTCTTGCAAGCGATCGCCTCGCGCGACAGCCTCTCGATACGACTGCTGCAGTGCGTGAATGGTGTCCGTTTGGCTGGAGAAGGTGACCTCCCGATCCCACAAATAGGAGATCGTAGCCAGAGTGGTCCGAACATCTTCCGCAGACACTCTCGGGGGATCAACTGCGGTGCTCATGGTCGGAACAATCGCACCACGAGGTTCTCTAGCAGACAATATGTCTATCATAGACGTATCGAGGAGGAGCGATAGCGATCCGGCCGGGCCGGGTCGGTCGGAGAATATGAGGCGATCTGAGACTATTGGAGCGTGCCCTCCGTGATCGGGTGATCTGGAAGACAAGATGCGATCCGGAGACAGAAGCACGGTGGATCCTTCCGAAGGGATCGGCGAGGTGGGGAGACGCGTTGGACAGGCCATGGGACGGACTTGAGTGCTTGATACGAAGTTGATGAGTGACTGTACTGAGGTCAATTGCTGTACAAAGGACTTCAGTACAGGGGGCGGTTGTGGCAAAGTCATTAATCAAATTTTTTGACATGGATCGGTAGCCATTTGATTGAGGCGCCACTTATTGGTGAAATGGCACCAAGTGATCTGGCGATCCAATGAGAGACGGAAGGTGATCCCACGGGGATCGACGGACCGATCCAACGGTCGACCGAAGGATGGACGTGGAACGGGCTGAGACGAGGCGCAGAAAGGGGTGATTTACTTGGAACAATCTGGGACGAGTCGCGGACATAGATGATTTCCACGGTGCGATATGGGACGAGGGACTAGATTGAACGAGACGACCGATCTGAACTGAGAAAGGTA
Source organism: Hyaloperonospora brassicae (assembly GCA_947650285.1). Taxonomy (NCBI): domain Eukaryota; phylum Oomycota; class Peronosporomycetes; order Peronosporales; family Peronosporaceae; genus Hyaloperonospora; species Hyaloperonospora brassicae. The sequence goes on from CANTFL010001466.1 coordinate 109,919, forward strand.
CGTCTGAGACCAGGCGATGCGACGTGACTCTTTGACAAAGGTGTTGCATCCAGGTGATCGAAGGTACACATCACCGATCTCCAATGGGAGTACTGATTTTGGTTAAGTATAGCCCGATCTGGAAGTGTGGATGTTCGTAAAGGTCCGTGGGACCGGTGTGAGAACCGTGGATGGTCCCATTGTGCGGATAAACCCTTGAGGATGGTATCGGAGCATTCACAATGAACGGAAAAACATATAGGTCCGGATCGCACTGTGTCGATCCTCAACGATCTCGAATTGGGCATCAGATCGGCCATGTTCCCTGCTGATTATGGATATATCAATGATGGAGCTATTTTATTGTAATATACATGCTTGTAGAAGGTCCATGAGGGACGTCCTAAAAGTTCAGACCGAAAGAACCAGTGGAAGCCGGTCGAATTGACGTCGCAAAATGGATTTAGACACATTCCGCATTTTGGATACTATTTTGGACTTTTCGGTACCTAAATTGGGTATTTGGTACCGTATTTGGAATTTGGTCCCTTTTTGGTGTCTAGGTACGATATCGGGAGTATTGGCGCTATCTATGAAGTACAGGTCACGAAATTTCGACAAGTGTTCAAGGGAGCGGTCAAGCTTAAAGGTGATATCGGTTTGGAGAGTGACCTACAGTTTGGATTAGGCTTAAGGATAGGTTGGCTATTAATTTGGTTGGTTAATAAACAGACTTGAACTCTACTTCTTCTGCACACGACGCGCGTTCCTCCCCTCTTCTCCGGGCAAGATTGATTTGGCTTCCCCGGCGGGTCAAGACACGCGTATAACAAGGACACAGAAGACCGATCTTGGATTGTTGGCCACGATCGAGAAGAGCGATCTCGGGAAGTTTGGCCCGGATCGATCAAGTACTCACTCTCAACTCAACTGCCAGGGTAGCAGCAACACAAGGAAAAGGACAAGAATTTTGGTTACAAGATCGCGAGACGGCTCAAGTGTCCAGAATATCTGGACAAGGCGTTCAAGACAAGACCGAGCATGATCGAAGCGATCTACTGTACATATCGGCGTGTTTCATTTTGGCGAAACCAAGGACCGATCTGCCAAAATTGCGTACTTCCAGCAAGAACGGCCGATCCCAAGGCAAGATCGACGCAAGACTACTATTTGCTGAGTGAAGATTTCCGCACAGCAAATACCCCGACCCGGAAGACAAATCGAGATCAGTGCGATTCTAGATCGAGATCGCGACATCTTTAACTAGAGATCGCCGCGACTCAAGATCAAGATCGCAGAACCCCTGTTCGTGGTGCGAAGATTTCCGCACCGGAAGCGAACGCTCAGCCCAACCTCTCAGCTAGATCGACATCTCACAAGGCCATTACGAAGAGCTCAAGCCAGCCCAACCGACGGGTACACAAGGTGAGCACAAGGCTATACAACAAGGCACGGATCGGAGTACCCCCTCCGTGAGTCGGCAAGTCTGGGCAAGTGGAAGATCGACACTCACTAAAGTAATTTTGTGAGATAGACTTCACCACATCGGCGTGTTTCATTTTGGAGAAACCAAGGACCGATCTGCCCAAATTGCGCACTTCCAGCAAGATCGGCCAATCCAAAGACCAGATCGGACCGATCCCAAGGCAAGATCGACGCAAGACTACTATTTGCTGAGTGAAGATTTCCGCACAGCAAATACCCCGACCCGGAAGACAAATCGAGATCAGTGCGATTCTAGATCGAGATCGCGACATCTTTAACTAGAGATCGCCGCGACTCAAGATCAAGATCGCAGAACCCCTGTTCGTGGTGCGAAGATTTCCGCACCGGAAGCGAACGCTCAGCCCAACCTCTCAGCGAGATCGACATCTCACAAGGCCATTACGAAGAGCTCAAGCCAGCCCAACCGACGGGTACACAAGGTGAGCACAAGGCTATACAACAAGGCACGGATCGGAGTACCCCTTCCGTAAGTCGGCAAGTCTGGGCAAGTGGAAGATCGACACTCACTAAATTATTTTGTGAGACCGACTTCATTACATTAACTTCTTCAGACCCTAAGGCTTCCTGCATACCAAACTATAAATCAAAAGACAAAGCTATAAATACGATTGCTATCCTTATCTGCCGACCTGCTATGTCGCTCTTCTCGCTACTGGTGCACACCTACATAGTGCTTTCTGATGATGCATGTGGGCTCACGTGCATCCAAATCACTACAGCAGCAATACACGTGCCGATTTACAGCCTGATCGAAAAGTCACTCCGAGGTCGGGTCCCGTTACATACAATCGAGCGTGCAGATACCACTATCGTATCAGTAGTACTTTATACTGTCGAAGCTTGTATACAGTGATCCAAGCTGTTGATGGCGGGTGTTTCAGTGCTATATGTGAACACCTTCGTATCACGTTATGTGTGGAGAGCATCGAGGCCACGTGATGGTGAAGGCACTCATATGACTTGATAGCTCAAGCGGCGATCTCTGTTGCAACGGGTCGTCTGTCGAAGGCGGGAATGGCAGATCTATACATAAGGCGTCTGTGCACATCATTGACGCGTGAGGTTGTTGTGTTTGTATGTATTTTGTGTGTGAATGTGATGTGTGCCACTCGAGCTAGCACTTTGGCGCAGAGGAAGCGTGTTGGGCTCATAACCCAAAGGTCGTTGGATCGAGACCAACAAGTGCTATCCTTATCTGCCGACCTGCTATGTCGCTCTTCTCGCTACTGGTGCACACCTACATAGTGCTTTCTGATGATGCATGTGGGCTCACGTGCATCCAAATCACTACAGCAGCAATACACGTGCCGATTTACAGCCTGATCGAAAAGTCACTCCGAGGTCGGGTCCCGTTACATACAATCGAGCGTGCAGATACCACTCTCGTATCAGTAGTACTTTATACTGTCGAAGCTTGTATACAGTGATCCAAGCTGTTGATGGCGGGTGTTTCAGTGCTATATGTGAACACCTTCGTATCACGTTATGTGTGGAGAGCATCGAGGCCACGTGATGGTGAAGGCACTCATATGACTTGATAGCTCAAGCGGCGATCTCTGTTGCAACGGGTCGTCTGTCGAAGGCGGGAATGGCAGATCTATACATAAGGCGTCTGTGCACATGATTGACGCGTGAGGTTGTTGTGTTTGTATGTATTTTGTGTGTGAATGTGATGTGTGCCACTCGAGCTAGCACTTTGGCGCAGAGGAAGCGTGTTGGGCTCATAACCCAAAGGTCGTTGGATCGAGACCAACAAGTGCTATCCTTATCTGCCGACCTGCTATGTCGCTCTTCTCGCTACTGGTGCACACCTACATAGTGCTTTCTGATGATGCATGTGGGCTCACGTGCATCCAAATCACTACAGCAGCAATACACGTGCCGATTTACAGCCTGATCGAAAAGTCACTCCGAGGTCGGGTCCCGTTACATACAATCGAGCGTGCAGATACCACTATCGTATCAGTAGTACTTTATACTGTCGAAGCTTGTATACAGTGATCCAAGCTGTTGATGGCGGGTGTTTCAGTGCTATATGTGAACACCTTCGTATCACGTTATGTGTGGAGAGCATCGAGGCCACGTGATGGTGAAGGCACTCATATGACTTGATAGCTCAAGCGGCGATCTCTGTTGCAACGGGTCGTCTGTCGAAGGCGGGAATGGCAGATCTATACATAAGGCGTCTGTGCACATGATTGACGCGTGAGGTTGTTGTGTTTGTATGTATTTTGTGTGTGAATGTGATGTGTGCCACTCGAGCTAGCACTTTGGCGCAGAGGAAGCGTGTTGGGCTCATAACCCAAAGGTCGTTGGATCGAGACCAACAAGTGCTATCCTTATCTGCCGACCTGCTATGTCGCTCTTCTCGCTACTGGTGCACACCTACATAGTGCTTTCTGATGATGCATGTGGGCTCACGTGCATCCAAATCACTACAGCAGCAATACACGTGCCGATTTACAGCCTGATCGAAAAGTCACTCCGAGGTCGGGTCCCGTTACATACAATCGAGCGTGCAGATACCACTATCGTATCAGTAGTACTTTATACTGTCGAAGCTTGTATACAGTGATCCAAGCTGTTGATGGCGGGTGTTTCAGTGCTATATGTGAACACCTTCGTATCACGTTATGTGTGGAGAGCATCGAGGCCACGTGATGGTGAAGGCACTCATATGACTTGATAGCTCAAGCGGCGATCTCTGTTGCAACGGGTCGTCTGTCGAAGGCGGGAATGGCAGATCTATACATAAGGCGTCTGTGCACATCATTGACGCGTGAGGTTGTTGTGTTTGTATGTATTTTGTGTGTGAATGTGATGTGTGCCACTCGAGCTAGCACTTTGGCGCAGAGGAAGCGTGTTGGGCTCATAACCCAAAGGTCGTTGGATCGAGACCAACAAGTGCTATCCTTATCTGCCGACCTGCTATGTCGCTCTTCTCGCTACTGGTGCACACCTACATAGTGCTTTCTGATGATGCATGTGGGCTCACGTGCATCCAAATCACTACAGCAGCAATACACGTGCCGATTTACAGCCTGATCGAAAAGTCACTCCGAGGTCGGGTCCCGTTACATACAATCGAGCGTGCAGATACCACTATCGTATCAGTAGTACTTTATACTGTCGAAGCTTGTATACAGTGATCCAAGCTGTTGATGGCGGGTGTTTCAGTGCTATATGTGAACACCTTCGTATCACGTTATGTGTGGAGAGCATCGAGGCCACGTGATGGTGAAGGCACTCATATGACTTGATAGCTCAAGCGGCGATCTCTGTTGCAACGGGTCGTCTGTCGAAGGCGGGAATGGCAGATCTATACATAAGGCGTCTGTGCACATCATTGACGCGTGAGGTTGTTGTGTTTGTATGTATTTTGTGTGTGAATGTGATGTGTGCCACTCGAGCTAGCACTTTGGCGCAGAGGAAGCGTGTTGGGCTCATAACCCAAAGGTCGTTGGATCGAGACCAACAAGTGCTATCCTTATCTGCCGACCTGCTATGTCGCTCTTCTCGCTACTGGTGCACACCTACATAGTGCTTTCTGATGATGCATGTGGGCTCACGTGCATCCAAATCACTACAGCAGCAATACACGTGCCGATTTACAGCCTGATCGAAAAGTCACTCCGAGGTCGGGTCCCGTTACATACAATCGAGCGTGCAGATACCACTATCGTATCAGTAGTACTTTATACTGTCGAAGCTTGTATACAGTGATCCAAGCTGTTGATGGCGGGTGTTTCAGTGCTATATGTGAACACCTTCGTATCACGTTATGTGTGGAGAGCATCGAGGCCACGTGATGGTGAAGGCACTCATATGACTTGATAGCTCAAGCGGCGATCTCTGTTGCAACGGGTCGTCTGTCGAAGGCGGGAATGGCAGATCTATACATAAGGCGTCTGTGCACATCATTGACGCGTGAGGTTGTTGTGTTTGTATGTATTTTGTGTGTGAATGTGATGTGTGCCACTCGAGCTAGCACTTTGGCGCAGAGGAAGCGTGTTGGGCTCATAACCCAAAGGTCGTTGGATCGAGACCAACAAGTGCTATCCTTATCTGCCGACCTGCTATGTCGCTCTTCTCGCTACTGGTGCACACCTACATAGTGCTTTCTGATGATGCATGTGGGCTCACGTGCATCCAAATCACTACAGCAGCAATACACGTGCCGATTTACAGCCTGATCGAAAAGTCACTCCGAGGTCGGGTCCCGTTACATACAATCGAGCGTGCAGATACCACTATCGTATCAGTAGTACTTTATACTGTCGAAGCTTGTATACAGTGATCCAAGCTGTTGATGGCGGGTGTTTCAGTGCTATATGTGAACACCTTCGTATCACGTTATGTGTGGAGAGCATCGAGGCCACGTGATGGTGAAGGCACTCATATGACTTGATAGCTCAAGCGGCGATCTCTGTTGCAACGGGTCGTCTGTCGAAGGCGGGAATGGCAGATCTATACATAAGGCGTCTGTGCACATCATTGACGCGTGAGGTTGTTGTGTTTGTATGTATTTTGTGTGTGAATGTGATGTGTGCCACTCGAGCTAGCACTTTGGCGCAGAGGAAGCGTGTTGGGCTCATAACCCAAAGGTCGTTGGATCGAGACCAACAAGTGCTATCCTTATCTGCCGACCTGCTATGTCGCTCTTCTCGCTACTGGTGCACACCTACATAGTGCTTTCTGATGATGCATGTGGGCTCACGTGCATCCAAATCACTACAGCAGCAATACACGTGCCGATTTACAGCCTGATCGAAAAGTCACTCCGAGGTCGGGTCCCGTTACATACAATCGAGCGTGCAGATACCACTATCGTATCAGTAGTACTTTATACTGTCGAAGCTTGTATACAGTGATCCAAGCTGTTGATGGCGGGTGTTTCAGTGCTATATGTGAACACCTTCGTATCACGTTATGTGTGGAGAGCATCGAGGCCACGTGATGGTGAAGGCACTCATATGACTTGATAGCTCAAGCGGCGATCTCTGTTGCAACGGGTCGTCTGTCGAAGGCGGGAATGGCAGATCTATACATAAGGCGTCTGTGCACATCATTGACGCGTGAGGTTGTTGTGTTTGTATGTATTTTGTGTGTGAATGTGATGTGTGCCACTCGAGCTAGCACTTTGGCGCAGAGGAAGCGTGTTGGGCTCATAACCCAAAGGTCGTTGGATCGAGACCAACAAGTGCTATCCTTATCTGCCGACCTGCTATGTCGCTCTTCTCGCTACTGGTGCACACCTACATAGTGCTTTCTGATGATGCATGTGGGCTCACGTGCATCCAAATCACTACAGCAGCAATACACGTGCCGATTTACAGCCTGATCGAAAAGTCACTCCGAGGTCGGGTCCCGTTACATACAATCGAGCGTGCAGATACCACTATCGTATCAGTAGTACTTTATACTGTCGAAGCTTGTATACAGTGATCCAAGCTGTTGATGGCGGGTGTTTCAGTGCTATATGTGAACACCTTCGTATCACGTTATGTGTGGAGAGCATCGAGGCCACGTGATGGTGAAGGCACTCATATGACTTGATAGCTCAAGCGGCGATCTCTGTTGCAACGGGTCGTCTGTCGAAGGCGGGAATGGCAGATCTATACATAAGGCGTCTGTGCACATCATTGACGCGTGAGGTTGTTGTGTTTGTATGTATTTTGTGTGTGAATGTGATGTGTGCCACTCGAGCTAGCACTTTGGCGCAGAGGAAGCGTGTTGGGCTCATAACCCAAAGGTCGTTGGATCGAGACCAACAAGTGCTATCCTTATCTGCCGACCTGCTATGTCGCTCTTCTCGCTACTGGTGCACACCTACATAGTGCTTTCTGATGATGCATGTGGGCTCACGTGCATCCAAATCACTACAGCAGCAATACACGTGCCGATTTACAGCCTGATCGAAAAGTCACTCCGAGGTCGGGTCCCGTTACATACAATCGAGCGTGCAGATACCACTATCGTATCAGTAGTACTTTATACTGTCGAAGCTTGTATACAGTGATCCAAGCTGTTGATGGCGGGTGTTTCAGTGCTATATGTGAACACCTTCGTATCACGTTATGTGTGGAGAGCATCGAGGCCACGTGATGGTGAAGGCACTCATATGACTTGATAGCTCAAGCGGCGATCTCTGTTGCAACGGGTCGTCTGTCGAAGGCGGGAATGGCAGATCTATACATAAGGCGTCTGTGCACATCATTGACGCGTGAGGTTGTTGTGTTTGTATGTATTTTGTGTGTGAATGTGATGTGTGCCACTCGAGCTAGCACTTTGGCGCAGAGGAAGCGTGTTGGGCTCATAACCCAAAGGTCGTTGGATCGAGACCAACAAGTGCTATCCTTATCTGCCGACCTGCTATGTCGCTCTTCTCGCTACTGGTGCACACCTACATAGTGCTTTCTGATGATGCATGTGGGCTCACGTGCATCCAAATCACTACAGCAGCAATACACGTGCCGATTTACAGCCTGATCGAAAAGTCACTCCGAGGTCGGGTCCCGTTACATACAATCGAGCGTGCAGATACCACTATCGTATCAGTAGTACTTTATACTGTCGAAGCTTGTATACAGTGATCCAAGCTGTTGATGGCGGGTGTTTCAGTGCTATATGTGAACACCTTCGTATCACGTTATGTGTGGAGAGCATCGAGGCCACGTGATGGTGAAGGCACTCATATGACTTGATAGCTCAAGCGGCGATCTCTGTTGCAACGGGTCGTCTGTCGAAGGCGGGAATGGCAGATCTATACATAAGGCGTCTGTGCACATCATTGACGCGTGAGGTTGTTGTGTTTGTATGTATTTTGTGTGTGAATGTGATGTGTGCCACTCGAGCTAGCACTTTGGCGCAGAGGAAGCGTGTTGGGCTCATAACCCAAAGGTCGTTGGATCGAGACCAACAAGTGCTATCCTTATCTGCCGACCTGCTATGTCGCTCTTCTCGCTACTGGTGCACACCTACATAGTGCTTTCTGATGATGCATGTGGGCTCACGTGCATCCAAATCACTACAGCAGCAATACACGTGCCGATTTACAGCCTGATCGAAAAGTCACTCCGAGGTCGGGTCCCGTTACATACAATCGAGCGTGCAGATACCACTATCGTATCAGTAGTACTTTATACTGTCGAAGCTTGTATACAGTGATCCAAGCTGTTGATGGCGGGTGTTTCAGTGCTATATGTGAACACCTTCGTATCACGTTATGTGTGGAGAGCATCGAGGCCACGTGATGGTGAAGGCACTCATATGACTTGATAGCTCAAGCGGCGATCTCTGTTGCAACGGGTCGTCTGTCGAAGGCGGGAATGGCAGATCTATACATAAGGCGTCTGTGCACATCATTGACGCGTGAGGTTGTTGTGTTTGTATGTATTTTGTGTGTGAATGTGATGTGTGCCACTCGAGCTAGCACTTTGGCGCAGAGGAAGCGTGTTGGGCTCATAACCCAAAGGTCGTTGGATCGAGACCAACAAGTGCTATCCTTATCTGCCGACCTGCTATGTCGCTCTTCTCGCTACTGGTGCACACCTACATAGTGCTTTCTGATGATGCATGTGGGCTCACGTGCATCCAAATCACTACAGCAGCAATACACGTGCCGATTTACAGCCTGATCGAAAAGTCACTCCGAGGTCGGGTCCCGTTACATACAATCGAGCGTGCAGATACCACTATCGTATCAGTAGTACTTTATACTGTCGAAGCTTGTATACAGTGATCCAAGCTGTTGATGGCGGGTGTTTCAGTGCTATATGTGAACACCTTCGTATCACGTTATGTGTGGAGAGCATCGAGGCCACGTGATGGTGAAGGCACTCATATGACTTGATAGCTCAAGCGGCGATCTCTGTTGCAACGGGTCGTCTGTCGAAGGCGGGAATGGCAGATCTATACATAAGGCGTCTGTGCACATCATTGACGCGTGAGGTTGTTGTGTTTGTATGTATTTTGTGTGTGAATGTGATGTGTGCCACTCGAGCTAGCACTTTGGCGCAGAGGAAGCGTGTTGGGCTCATAACCCAAAGGTCGTTGGATCGAGACCAACAAGTGCTATCCTTATCTGCCGACCTGCTATGTCGCTCTTCTCGCTACTGGTGCACACCTACATAGTGCTTTCTGATGATGCATGTGGGCTCACGTGCATCCAAATCACTACAGCAGCAATACACGTGCCGATTTACAGCCTGATCGAAAAGTCACTCCGAGGTCGGGTCCCGTTACATACAATCGAGCGTGCAGATACCACTATCGTATCAGTAGTACTTTATACTGTCGAAGCTTGTATACAGTGATCCAAGCTGTTGATGGCGGGTGTTTCAGTGCTATATGTGAACACCTTCGTATCACGTTATGTGTGGAGAGCATCGAGGCCACGTGATGGTGAAGGCACTCATATGACTTGATAGCTCAAGCGGCGATCTCTGTTGCAACGGGTCGTCTGTCGAAGGCGGGAATGGCAGATCTATACATAAGGCGTCTGTGCACATCATTGACGCGTGAGGTTGTTGTGTTTGTATGTATTTTGTGTGTGAATGTGATGTGTGCCACTCGAGCTAGCACTTTGGCGCAGAGGAAGCGTGTTGGGCTCATAACCCAAAGGTCGTTGGATCGAGACCAACAAGTGCTATCCTTATCTGCCGACCTGCTATGTCGCTCTTCTCGCTACTGGTGCACACCTACATAGTGCTTTCTGATGATGCATGTGGGCTCACGTGCATCCAAATCACTACAGCAGCAATACACGTGCCGATTTACAGCCTGATCGAAAAGTCACTCCGAGGTCGGGTCCCGTTACATACAATCGAGCGTGCAGATACCACTATCGTATCAGTAGTACTTTATACTGTCGAAGCTTGTATACAGTGATCCAAGCTGTTGATGGCGGGTGTTTCAGTGCTATATGTGAACACCTTCGTATCACGTTATGTGTGGAGAGCATCGAGGCCACGTGATGGTGAAGGCACTCATATGACTTGATAGCTCAAGCGGCGATCTCTGTTGCAACGGGTCGTCTGTCGAAGGCGGGAATGGCAGATCTATACATAAGGCGTCTGTGCACATCATTGACGCGTGAGGTTGTTGTGTTTGTATGTATTTTGTGTGTGAATGTGATGTGTGCCACTCGAGCTAGCACTTTGGCGCAGAGGAAGCGTGTTGGGCTCATAACCCAAAGGTCGTTGGATCGAGACCAACAAGTGCTATCCTTATCTGCCGACCTGCTATGTCGCTCTTCTCGCTACTGGTGCACACCTACATAGTGCTTTCTGATGATGCATGTGGGCTCACGTGCATCCAAATCACTACAGCAGCAATACACGTGCCGATTTACAGCCTGATCGAAAAGTCACTCCGAGGTCGGGTCCCGTTACATACAATCGAGCGTGCAGATACCACTATCGTATCAGTAGTACTTTATACTGTCGAAGCTTGTATACAGTGATCCAAGCTGTTGATGGCGGGTGTTTCAGTGCTATATGTGAACACCTTCGTATCACGTTATGTGTGGAGAGCATCGAGGCCACGTGATGGTGAAGGCACTCATATGACTTGATAGCTCAAGCGGCGATCTCTGTTGCAACGGGTCGTCTGTCGAAGGCGGGAATGGCAGATCTATACATAAGGCGTCTGTGCACATCATTGACGCGTGAGGTTGTTGTGTTTGTATGTATTTTGTGTGTGAATGTGATGTGTGCCACTCGAGCTAGCACTTTGGCGCAGAGGAAGCGTGTTGGGCTCATAACCCAAAGGTCGTTGGATCGAGACCAACAAGTGCTATCCTTATCTGCCGACCTGCTATGTCGCTCTTCTCGCTACTGGTGCACACCTACATAGTGCTTTCTGATGATGCATGTGGGCTCACGTGCATCCAAATCACTACAGCAGCAATACACGTGCCGATTTACAGCCTGATCGAAAAGTCACTCCGAGGTCGGGTCCCGTTACATACAATCGAGCGTGCAGATACCACTATCGTATCAGTAGTACTTTATACTGTCGAAGCTTGTATACAGTGATCCAAGCTGTTGATGGCGGGTGTTTCAGTGCTATATGTGAACACCTTCGTATCACGTTATGTGTGGAGAGCATCGAGGCCACGTGATGGTGAAGGCACTCATATGACTTGATAGCTCAAGCGGCGATCTCTGTTGCAACGGGTCGTCTGTCGAAGGCGGGAATGGCAGATCTATACATAAGGCGTCTGTGCACATCATTGACGCGTGAGGTTGTTGTGTTTGTATGTATTTTGTGTGTGAATGTGATGTGTGCCACTCGAGCTAGCACTTTGGCGCAGAGGAAGCGTGTTGGGCTCATAACCCAAAGGTCGTTGGATCGAGACCAACAAGTGCTATCCTTATCTGCCGACCTGCTATGTCGCTCTTCTCGCTACTGGTGCACACCTACATAGTGCTTTCTGATGATGCATGTGGGCTCACGTGCATCCAAATCACTACAGCAGCAATACACGTGCCGATTTACAGCCTGATCGAAAAGTCACTCCGAGGTCGGGTCCCGTTACATACAATCGAGCGTGCAGATACCACTATCGTATCAGTAGTACTTTATACTGTCGAAGCTTGTATACAGTGATCCAAGCTGTTGATGGCGGGTGTTTCAGTGCTATATGTGAACACCTTCGTATCACGTTATGTGTGGAGAGCATCGAGGCCACGTGATGGTGAAGGCACTCATATGACTTGATAGCTCAAGCGGCGATCTCTGTTGCAACGGGTCGTCTGTCGAAGGCGGGAATGGCAGATCTATACATAAGGCGTCTGTGCACATCATTGACGCGTGAGGTTGTTGTGTTTGTATGTATTTTGTGTGTGAATGTGATGTGTGCCACTCGAGCTAGCACTTTGGCGCAGAGGAAGCGTGTTGGGCTCATAACCCAAAGGTCGTTGGATCGAGACCAACAAGTGCTATCCTTATCTGCCGACCTGCTATGTCGCTCTTCTCGCTACTGGTGCACACCTACATAGTGCTTTCTGATGATGCATGTGGGCTCACGTGCATCCAAATCACTACAGCAGCAATACACGTGCCGATTTACAGCCTGATCGAAAAGTCACTCCGAGGTCGGGTCCCGTTACATACAATCGAGCGTGCAGATACCACTATCGTATCAGTAGTACTTTATACTGTCGAAGCTTGTATACAGTGATCCAAGCTGTTGATGGCGGGTGTTTCAGTGCTATATGTGAACACCTTCGTATCACGTTATGTGTGGAGAGCATCGAGGCCACGTGATGGTGAAGGCACTCATATGACTTGATAGCTCAAGCGGCGATCTCTGTTGCAACGGGTCGTCTGTCGAAGGCGGGAATGGCAGATCTATACATAAGGCGTCTGTGCACATCATTGACGCGTGAGGTTGTTGTGTTTGTATGTATTTTGTGTGTGAATGTGATGTGTGCCACTCGAGCTAGCACTTTGGCGCAGAGGAAGCGTGTTGGGCTCATAACCCAAAGGTCGTTGGATCGAGACCAACAAGTGCTATCCTTATCTGCCGACCTGCTATGTCGCTCTTCTCGCTACTGGTGCACACCTACATAGTGCTTTCTGATGATGCATGTGGGCTCACGTGCATCCAAATCACTACAGCAGCAATACACGTGCCGATTTACAGCCTGATCGAAAAGTCACTCCGAGGTCGGGTCCCGTTACATACAATCGAGCGTGCAGATACCACTATCGTATCAGTAGTACTTTATACTGTCGAAGCTTGTATACAGTGATCCAAGCTGTTGATGGCGGGTGTTTCAGTGCTATATGTGAACACCTTCGTATCACGTTATGTGTGGAGAGCATCGAGGCCACGTGATGGTGAAGGCACTCATATGACTTGATAGCTCAAGCGGCGATCTCTGTTGCAACGGGTCGTCTGTCGAAGGCGGGAATGGCAGATCTATACATAAGGCGTCTGTGCACATCATTGACGCGTGAGGTTGTTGTGTTTGTATGTATTTTGTGTGTGAATGTGATGTGTGCCACTCGAGCTAGCACTTTGGCGCAGAGGAAGCGTGTTGGGCTCATAACCCAAAGGTCGTTGGATCGAGACCAACAAGTGCTATCCTTATCTGCCGACCTGCTATGTCGCTCTTCTCGCTACTGGTGCACACCTACATAGTGCTTTCTGATGATGCATGTGGGCTCACGTGCATCCAAATCACTACAGCAGCAATACACGTGCCGATTTACAGCCTGATCGAAAAGTCACTCCGAGGTCGGGTCCCGTTACATACAATCGAGCGTGCAGATACCACTATCGTATCAGTAGTACTTTATACTGTCGAAGCTTGTATACAGTGATCCAAGCTGTTGATGGCGGGTGTTTCAGTGCTATATGTGAACACCTTCGTATCACGTTATGTGTGGAGAGCATCGAGGCCACGTGATGGTGAAGGCACTCATATGACTTGATAGCTCAAGCGGCGATCTCTGTTGCAACGGGTCGTCTGTCGAAGGCGGGAATGGCAGATCTATACATAAGGCGTCTGTGCACATCATTGACGCGTGAGGTTGTTGTGTTTGTATGTATTTTGTGTGTGAATGTGATGTGTGCCACTCGAGCTAGCACTTTGGCGCAGAGGAAGCGTGTTGGGCTCATAACCCAAAGGTCGTTGGATCGAGACCAACAAGTGCTATCCTTATCTGCCGACCTGCTATGTCGCTCTTCTCGCTACTGGTGCACACCTACATAGTGCTTTCTGATGATGCATGTGGGCTCACGTGCATCCAAATCACTACAGCAGCAATACACGTGCCGATTTACAGCCTGATCGAAAAGTCACTCCGAGGTCGGGTCCCGTTACATACAATCGAGCGTGCAGATACCACTATCGTATCAGTAGTACTTTATACTGTCGAAGCTTGTATACAGTGATCCAAGCTGTTGATGGCGGGTGTTTCAGTGCTATATGTGAACACCTTCGTATCACGTTATGTGTGGAGAGCATCGAGGCCACGTGATGGTGAAGGCACTCATATGACTTGATAGCTCAAGCGGCGATCTCTGTTGCAACGGGTCGTCTGTCGAAGGCGGGAATGGCAGATCTATACATAAGGCGTCTGTGCACATCATTGACGCGTGAGGTTGTTGTGTTTGTATGTATTTTGTGTGTGAATGTGATGTGTGCCACTCGAGCTAGCACTTTGGCGCAGAGGAAGCGTGTTGGGCTCATAACCCAAAGGTCGTTGGATCGAGACCAACAAGTGCTATCCTTATCTGCCGACCTGCTATGTCGCTCTTCTCGCTACTGGTGCACACCTACATAGTGCTTTCTGATGATGCATGTGGGCTCACGTGCATCCAAATCACTACAGCAGCAATACACGTGCCGATTTACAGCCTGATCGAAAAGTCACTCCGAGGTCGGGTCCCGTTACATACAATCGAGCGTGCAGATACCACTATCGTATCAGTAGTACTTTATACTGTCGAAGCTTGTATACAGTGATCCAAGCTGTTGATGGCGGGTGTTTCAGTGCTATATGTGAACACCTTCGTATCACGTTATGTGTGGAGAGCATCGAGGCCACGTGATGGTGAAGGCACTCATATGACTTGATAGCTCAAGCGGCGATCTCTGTTGCAACGGGTCGTCTGTCGAAGGCGGGAATGGCAGATCTATACATAAGGCGTCTGTGCACATCATTGACGCGTGAGGTTTTTAACATGTTGCAGACGACAATATTTGTATCTTACATGAACCCATGACCTACAGCTAATTTGAACATCACAAAATAGAAAATGCGCTTGTATTAGCGTGAGCGTATTGATAGAATTGATATTACGCTTCATTTCTTTTGACAAACGGACAAACGAAGAGTGCAGATTTGCCGTATCTGCTACGTAAGTCTGCCGACTATGCGACAAAGTATTCGCATGCGAAATGCGGTCATAACAAGCGGCTAAGCATCGAGAAGAATTTCTTGTTGTTGCTCTTGAGTGATGAAGTTTATGGCGAACCGACAAAGCAGAAGCACATTATTGCAGTCATTTTGCAAGAAGAGATAGATGCGTTGACTGATTCAGTGTGGACCTTTACGTGCGTCCTTATGTCGTCTCGACAGTACGTACCTTCAACTAACTTGTTTAGCTCCAATAAAATCCTACCAGGCATTCTTATGACAACGCTATGCAAAAAAGAGTTGTGCATATCAGTGAAGAGACAGCACATTGTTTTAATCGTCGCTTTGCGATCCTGTGATGTGTGCTTATGACTGACTTCGGGAGTAGTGTGACGACAAGTAAACTAAGGCAGCAAGAGGTGACTGTTTACGGGAAAGCTGACATGAACGTGCTGTTGCAAGAAGTCGTGACCCATTTGCAACAATTTGAAGCCCCAGACTATCTCTATGGACGAGATGCTTGGATAGTAGCCCCATGATCAAGAGGCGTTGGAATCGACCAATTTAGCCTGGTCTATGATAGCATATAACGTCAAGACGACCAACCGTACACTATTTTGATACAACGAGTGCAGATCTTTGACATATTGCAGACGACAATCTTTGTATCTTACATGAACCCATGACCTACAGCTAATTTGAACATCACAAAATAGAAAATGCGCTTGTATTAGCGTGAGTGTATTGATAGAATTGATATTACGCTTCATTTCTTTTGACAAACGGACAAACGAAGAATGCAGATTTGCCGTATCTGCTACGTAAGTCTGCCGACTATGCGACAAAGTATTCGAATGCGAAATGCGGTCATAACAAGCGGCGAAGCATCGAGAAGAATTTCTTGTTGTTGCTCTTGAGTGATGAAGTTTATGGCGAACCGACAAAGCAGAAGCACATTATTTCAGTCATTTTGCAAGAAGAGATAGATGCGTTGACTGATTCAGTGTGGCCCTTTACGTGCGTCCTTATGTCGTCTCGACAGTACGTACCTTCAACTAACTTGTTTAGCTCCAATAAAATCCTACCAGGCATTCTTATGGCAACGCTATGCAAAAAAGAGTTGTGCATATCAGTGAAGAGACAGCACATTGTTTTAATCGTCGCTTTGCGATCCTGTGATGTGTGCTTATGACTGACTTCGGGAGTAGTGTGACGACAAGTAAACTAAGGCAGCAAGAGGTGACTGTTTACGGGAAAGCTGACATGAACGTGCTGTTGCAAGAAGTCGTGACCCATTTGCAACAATTTGAAGCCCCAGACTATCTCTATGGACGAGATGCTTGGATAGTAGCCCCATGATCAAGAGGCGTTGGAATCGACCAATTTAGCCTGGTCTATGATAGCATATAACGTCAAGACGACCAACCGTACACTATTTTGATACAACGAGTGTAGATCTTTGACATATTGCAGACGACAATATTTGTATCTTACATGAACCCATGACCTACAGCTAATTTGAACATCACAAAATAGAAAATGCGCTTGTATTAGCGTGAGCGTATTGATAGAATTGATATTACGCTTCATTTCTTTTGACAAACGGACAAACGAAGAATGCAGATTTGTCGTATCTGCTACGTAAGTCTGCCGACCATGCGACAAAGTATTCGCATGCGAAATGCGGTCATAACAAGCGGCGAAGCATCGAGAAGAATTTCTTGTTGTTGCTCTTGAGTGATGAAGTTTATGGCGAACCGACAAAGCAGAAGCACATTATTTCAGTCATTTTGCAAGAAGAGATAGATGCGTTGACTGATTCAGTGTGGCCCTTTACGTGCGTCCTTATGTCGTCTCGACAGTACGTACCTTCAACTAACTTGTTTAGCTCCAATAAAATCCTACCAGGCATTCTTATGACAACGCTATGCAAAAAAGAGTTGTGCATATCAGTGAAGAGACAGCACATTGTTTTAATCGTCGCTTTGCGATCCTGTGATGTGTGCTTATGACTGACTTCGGGAGTAGTGTGACGACAAGTAAACTAAGGCAGCAAGAGGTGACTGTTTACGGGAAAGCTGACATGAACGTGCTGTTGCAAGAAGTCGTGACCCATTTGCAACAATTTGAAGCCCCAGACTATCTCTATGGACGAGATGCTTGGATAGTAGCCCCATGATCAAGAGGCGTTGGAATCGACCAATTTAGCCTGGTCTATGATAGCATATAACGTCAAGACGACCAACCGTACACTATTTTGATACAACGAGTGCAGATCTTTGACATATTGCAGACGACAATCTTTGTATCTTACATGAACCCATGACCTACAGCTAATTTGAACATCACAAAATAGAAAATGCGCTTGTATTAGCGTGAGTGTATTGATAGAATTGATATTACGCTTCATTTCTTTTGACAAACGGACAAACGAAGAATGCAGATTTGCCGTATCTGCTACGTAAGTCTGCCGACTATGCGACAAAGTATTCGCATGCGAAATGCGGTCATAACAAGCGGCGAAGCATCGAGAAGAATTTCTTGTTGTTGCTCTTGAGTGATGAAGTTTATGGCGAACCGACAAAGCAGAAGCACATTATTTCAGTCATTTTGCAAGAAGAGATAGATGCGTTGACTGATTCAGTGTGGACCTTTACGTGCGTCCTTATGTCGTCTCGACAGTACGTACCTTCAACTAACTTGTTTAGCTCCAATAAAATCCTACCAGGCATTCTTATGACAACGCTATGCAAAAAAGAGTTGTGCATATCAGTGAAGAGACAGCACATTGTTTTAATCGTCGCTTTGCGATCCTGTGATGTGTGCTTATGACTGACTTCGGGAGTAGTGTGACGACAAGTAAACTAAGGCAGCAAGAGGTGACTGTTTACGGGAAAGCTGACATGAACGTGCTGTTGCAAGAAGTCGTGACCCATTTGCAACAATTTGAAGCCCCAGACTATCTCTATGGACGAGATGCTTGGATAGTAGCCCCATGATCAAGAGGCGTTGAAATCGACCAATTTAGCCTGGTCTATGATAGCATATAACGTCAAGACGACCAACCGTACACTATTTTGATACAACGAGTGTAGATCTTTGACATATTGCAGACGACAATCTTTGTATCTTACATGAACCCATGACCTACAGCTAATTTGAACATCACAAAATAGAAAATGCGCTTGTATTAGCGTGAGCGTATTGATAGAATTGATATTACGCTTCATTTCTTTTGACAAACGGACAAACGAAGAATGCAGATTTGCCGTATCTGCTACGTAAGTCTGCCGACCATGCGACAAAGTATTCGCATGCGAAATGCGGTCATAACAAGCGGCTAAGCATCGAGAAGAATTTCTTGTTGTTGCTCTTGAGTGATGAAGTTTATGGCGAACCGACAAAGCAGAAGCACATTATTTCAGTCATTTTGCAAGAAGAGATAGATGCGTTGACTGATTCAGTGTGGCCCTTTACGTGCGTCCTTATGTCGTCTCGACAGTACGTACCTTCAACTAACTTGTTTAGCTCCAATAAAATCCTACCAGGCATTCTTATGACAACGCTATGCAAAAAAGAGTTGTGCATATCAGTGAAGAGACAGCACATTGTTTTAATCGTCGCTTTGCGATCCTGTGATGTGTGCTTATGACTGACTTCGGGAGTAGTGTGACGACAAGTAAACTAAGGCAGCAAGAGGTGACTGTTTACGGGAAAGCTGACATGAACGTGCTGTTGCAAGAAGTCGTGACCCATTTGCAACAATTTGAAGCCCCAGACTATCTCTATGGACGAGATGCTTGGATAGTAGCCCCATGATCAAGAGGCGTTGGAATCGACCAATTTAGCCTGGTCTATGATAGCATATAACGTCAAGACGACCAACCGTACACTATTTTGATACAACGAGTGCAGATCTTTGACATATTGCAGACGACAATCTTTGTATCTTACATGAACCCATGACCTACAGCTAATTTGAACATCACAAAATAGAAAATGCGCTTGTATTAGCGTGAGTGTATTGATAGAATTGATATTACGCTTCATTTCTTTTGACAAACGGACAAACGAAGAATGCAGATTTGCCGTATCTGCTACGTAAGTCTGCCGACCATGCGACAAAGTATTCGCATGCGAAATGCGGTCATAACAAGCGGCTAAGCATCGAGAAGAATTTCTTGTTGTTGCTCTTGAGTGATGAAGTTTATGGCGAACCGACAAAGCAGAAGCACATTATTTCAGTCATTTTGCAAGAAGAGATAGATGCGTTGACTGATTCAGTGTGGCCCTTTACGTGCGTCCTTATGTCGTCTCGACAGTACGTACCTTCAACTAACTTGTTTAGCTCCAATAAAATCCTACCAGGCATTCTTATGACAACGCTATGCAAAAAAGAGTTGTGCATATCAGTGAAGAGACAGCACATTGTTTTAATCGTCGCTTTGCGATCCTGTGATGTGTGCTTATCACTGACTTCGGGAGTAGTGTGACGACAAGTAAACTAAGGCAGCAAGAGGTGACTGTTTACGGGAAAGCTGACATGAACGTGCTGTTGCAAGAAGTCGTGACCCATTTGCAACAATTTGAAGCCCCAGACTATCTCTATGGACGAGATGCTTGGATAGTAGCCCCATGATCAAGAGGCGTTGGAATCGACCAATTTAGCCTGGTCTATGATAGCATATAACGTCAAGACGACCAACCGTACACTATTTTGATACAACGAGTGTAGATCTTTGACATGTTGCAGACGACAATCTTTGTATCTTACATGAACCCATGACCTACAGCTAATTTGAACATCACAAAATAGAAAATGCGCTTGTATTAGCGTGAGTGTATTGATAGAATTGATATTACGCTTCATTTCTTTTGACAAACGGACAAACGAAGAATGCAGATTTGCCGTATCTGCTACGTAAGTCTGCCGACCATGCGACAAAGTATTCGCATGCGAAATGCGGTCATAACAAGCGGCTAAGCATCGAGAAGAATTTCTTGTTGTTGCTCTTGAGTGATGAAGTTTATGGCGAATCGACAAAGCAGAAGCACATTATTTCAGTCATTTTGCAAGAAGAGATAGATGCGTTGACTGATTCAGTGTGGACCTTTACGTGCGTCCTTATGTCGTCTCGACAGTACGTACCTTCAACTAACTTGTTTAGCTCCAATAAAATCCTACCAGGCATTCTTATGACAACGCTATGCAAAAAAGAGTTGTGCATATCAGTGAAGAGACAGCACATTGTTTTAATCGTCGCTTTGCGATCCTGTGATGTGTGCTTATGACTGACTTCGGGAGTAGTGTGACGACAAGTAAACTAAGGCAGCAAGAGGTGACTGTTTACGGGAAAGCTGACATGAACGTGCTGTTGCAAGAAGTCGTGACCCATTTGCAACAATTTGAAGCCCCAGACTATCTCTATGGACGAGATGCTTGGATAGTAGCCCCATGATCAAGAGGCGTTGGAATCGACCAATTTAGCCTGGTCTATGATAGCATATAACGTCAAGACGACCAACCGTACACTATTTTGATACAACGAGTGTAGATCTTTGACATATTGCAGACGACAATCTTTGTATCTTACATGAACCCATGACCTACAGCTAATTTGAACATCACAAAATAGAAAATGCGCTTGTATTAGCGTGAGTGTATTGATAGAATTGATATTACGCTTCATTTCTTTTGACAAACGGACAAACGAAGAATGCAGATTTGCCGTATCTGCTACGTAAGTCTGCCGACCATGCGACAAAGTATTCGCATGCGAAATGCGGTCATAACAAGCGGCTAAGCATCGAGAAGAATTTCTTGTTGTTGCTCTTGAGTGATGAAGTTTATGGCGAACCGACAAAGCAGAAGCACATTATTTCAGTCATTTTGCAAGAAGAGATAGATGCGTTGACTGATTCAGTGTGGACCTTTACGTGCGTCCTTATGTCGTCTCGACAGTACGTACCTTCAACTAACTTGTTTAGCTTCAATAAAATCCTACCAGGCATTCTTATGACAACGCTATGCAAAAAAGAGTTGTGCATATCAGTGAAGAGACAGCACATTGTTTTAATCGTCGCTTTGCGATCCTGTGATGTGTGCTTATCACTGACTTCGGGAGTAGTGTGACGACAAGTAAACTAAGGCAGCAAGAGGTGACTGTTTACGGGAAAGCTGACATGAACGTGCTGTTGCAAGAAGTCGTGACCCATTTGCAACAATTTGAAGCCCCAGACTATCTCTATGGACGAGATGCTTGGATAGTAGCCCCATGATCAAGAGGCGTTGGAATCGACCAATTTAGCCTGGTCTATGATAGCATATAACGTCAAGACGACCAACCGTACACTATTTTGATACGACGAGTGTAGATCTTTGACATGTTGCAGACGACAATCTTTGTATCTTACATGAACCCATGACCTACAGCTAATTTGAACATCACAAAATAGAAAATGCGCTTGTATTAGCGTGAGTGTATTGATAGAATTGATATTACGCTTCATTTCTTTTGACAAACGGACAAACGAAGAATGCAGATTTGCCGTATCTGCTACGTAAGTCTGCCGACCATGCGACAAAGTATTCGCATGCGAAATGCGGTCATAACAAGCGGCTAAGCATCGAGAAGAATTTCTTGTTGTTGCTCTTGAGTGATGAAGTTTATGGAGAATCGACAAAGCAGAAGCACATTATTGCAGTCATTTTGCAAGAAGAGATAGATGCGTTGACTGATTCAGTGTGGACCTTTACGTGCGTCCTTATGTCGTCTCGACAGTACGTACCTTCAACTAACTTGTTTAGCTCCAATAAAATCCTACCAGGCATTCTTATGACAACGCTATGTAAAAAAGAGTTGTGCATATCAGTGAAGAGACAGCACATTGTTTTAATCGTCGCTTTGCGATCCTGTGATGTGTGCTTATCACTGACTTCGGGAGTAGTGTGACGACAAGTAAACTAAGGCAGCAAGAGGTGACTGTTTACGGGAAAGCTGACATGAACGTGCTGTTGCAAGAAGTCGTGACCCATTTGCAACAATTTGAAGCCCCAGACTATCTCTATGGACGAGATGCTTGGATAGTAGCCCCATGATCAAGAGGCGTTGGAATCGACCAATTTAGCCTGGTCTATGATAGCATATAACGTCAAGACGACCAACCGTACACTATTTTGATACGACGAGTGTAGATCTTTGACATGTTGCAGACGACAATCTTTGTATCTTACATGAACCCATGACCTACAGCTAATTTGAACATCACAAAATAGAAAATGCGCTTGTATTAGCGTGAGTGTATTGATAGAATTGATATTACGCTTCATTTCTTTTGACAAACGGACAAACGAAGAATGCAGATTTGCCGTATCTGCTACGTAAGTCTGCCGACCATGCGACAAAGTATTCGCATGCGAAATGCGGTCATAACAAGCGGCTAAGCATCGAGAAGAATTTCTTGTTGTTGCTCTTGAGTGATGAAGTTTATGGCGAACCGACAAAGCAGAAGCACATTATTTCAGTCATTTTGCAAGAAGAGATAGATGCGTTGACTGATTCAGTGTGGACCTTTACGTGCGTCCTTATGTCGTCTCAACAGTACGTACCTTCAACTAACTTGTTTAGCTTCACTAAAATCCTACCAGGCATTCTTATGACAACGCTATGCAAAAAAGAGTTGTGCATATCAGTGAAGAGACAGCACATTGTTTTAATCGTCGCTTCGCGATCCTGTGATGTGTGCTTATGACTGACTTCGGGAGTAGTGTGACGACAAGTAAACTAAGGCAGCAAGAGGTGACTGTTTACGGGAAAGCTGACATGAACGTGCTGTTGCAAGAAGTCGTATAGGATTTGCTTGTTTATAATTCTCACATACATAAAGTGATTAATCTATACAAAAAGATATGATAATACTAAACAGCCGAGAATGCCCACCTCTTATAAATTGATGCAGCATTCGACCATAAATCTACGACGGAGTCGGTATTTTAGCTATACGGTCTTGTACACTTGTATAAATAACAGATAATACGCAATAGATCAAAACGCATACCATATTTGTTAATCTTGTGGTCCACTAGTTGTGTCTGGTACTATTATATCAGATTTTTTTATTATATTTATCTATTTTGTGGCACATTTCAATCTGTGAGATAGTTGAAGATTCTTACAACCCTTCCATCTTTTCCCTATTTATCTTTGATGGATCAAGGCTGGCTTGATTCCATTACGACAGTCTGAATCATGCGACGACTTTTCCCCATCTCTTGTTCTACACGATGCCATCACACTGCTATAACCTGCGGTTTTTCTAACGAATTTCAAAAGCGAATGAAGTTTCAGTGAACCGAAAAAAATCGGCTCCATCCTACTTTGGTGTTGACCTCCCATCTTTGGCACGCTTCGAGACAAGGTTTCCCCGAAATCCGAGCAAAAGAATTCAGTTGCGTCACACCATGTGAGTCGGGAAGTTCAGCAAGTCCGGCTGCAGGCGGCTCCATGCTTCGACAAGGCGCGCATGCTCTTCTGGATGCGAATAATGCAGTGCGGCAGGATCCTACTCCAGCGTAATGCAAAGCGAAATGTACGAGATTAGTCACAGCGTAATGGTAACATGTAATCCATGACAGCTGTCTAGCGTGTATCCGACCGGGGTATTCATATCAAAAGTACTTCGTCCATATCGCATTTTGCACAACGCCGGACAAACACAGATCAATGGGAAACGAACCTCGGCAAAGCACACAAACATTGTCGCGACGATGGAGTCCAGAATGGAAGACACGGTCATGCACATGGCAAAACCGATCGAAGCACAAGCCACGAAGGCCAGAACCACGACGTTAAAGGTCTCTGCATATGTTCACAATCATAAGAAAAGCACGTAAGTAACAACGCGTCGTCCCATCAAACGACTTCATACCACGAAAACACGTACGACACTCGTTCGGGTGCTCGGCAAGTTCGTCTGGTGTGCATCGCAGCGCTATATACAGCCAGATCGATCCAATTACTCCGGACATGGTGCCTGTTATCATCAGAAGTCAAAAAAGGTCTGTTCAAAGAAGTTGATCCCATATATTTACGCCCACAACGTACCGGCAACCAGACAACCGATTGCAAGGACACTCGAGATCAGTGAATCATTCAGTAAAGCTGTCCACCCACGATCCCGGAAAAGGTGCATTGTGTCTGTTCCAGCAAGCCAAAAGTCTTTTCCGTGCAACGCTACCTGGCAAAATGCGTACTTGTTGAAATACTGCATATTGCGCACGACCAGCTTTACCAGAAACTCCAGACACGCGTTGGCAGTGCCCTTGGCCCGTCGTCTCGGCGATGATAGCAAAAGCGTGTGCAATGCGCTCAGCGCAGCGACTACCAACGAGCCGACGCAGATCGAGCCGAGAGACGTTGTAAGCGCACGAGTCTGCGCCCGCTGAACTGTGTTAGCATCTTGAGAGCCGTACCACCACTCGCCAACGGCGCCAGCAGTGATGCAATGTACTACGTTTTTAGCAACCTGCATAAACCAGTAAAAGCTGTGATGATGATGGCACCACAAAATCGCGTCAGAAGGCGGCGGACACCCTTGGCACTACAACAAATACACACCTTAGCAGCAGAAAGAAAACACATGTGTTGCCAAACAAACTTGAATCGTGGAGATTGCCCACTGCCTTAGCAAGGACACCCACGACGGCTACACCCCATATAATGGCCCACACTCCCTGGGCCAGCAGAGCAATGTATGCCGACGTAATCACGCCAGGACACATCCTTAAGATGCGAGAGGCGGCTGTCAAGTTGCATGCAGCAAACGCAATTGATCTTCGGGCAGACGCGTAGAACGTGATAATCATGAAGGCGAAGAATAGGTTGAGAAATCCGATAGCCTTGCCAGCCATGCCCGAGTCGTAGAAAGCTACGAACGATGCTGCAACAAAGGCAACAATGCCTCCTTTAAAGGTCCAAGATATCACGCGCTTGGCCTGAATCTGCAGCACCTGCAGCCACAACGCCGATACGACGCCGCCAATGCAGGAGGTCGCCAAGAATAAAATAAAAATCTTGAGGCCGTGGGACGACTCGTCCTTGTGGTGCACGGTAAAGTAAAGACTCGAGACGTTCGGTAGCCCATAATAGAGCTAAAGGAAAAAGCACGACAATAAAGAGGAACGAAGGCACTATCAGTATACCTTATTGCAAACATAAAAACAGCGCTAGTCTCTCGAGTAAGTACGGACCGCGATGAAGCCCACAAGTCCACAGTTGCCAGCAAAGGAAACTGAAAAGAGCAAGTCCTGGTGCTGACCGCGTCTCCCCACGACGGCCTGCCGCGGATCCTTTTCGAGCAGCAGCTCCTCGTCCGCTCGGTCAAGCTCCATGCGCATGCAGTGCGACGAAGAAAATGCCTTCTTGCGTCAGATTGGTCGAAATCAAGGCGATAACTCGACCAATCAGAACACAGCTCAATGATTTAAAGGCTCTACCCGTCACTTGCATGGCGCAAACTCATGCGCCACATGACGGGCGAAAGCGACAAATGGTACAATGGACGCACGTGATGCAAAGGTTGCGTACAGTGGATGGAAAGGATCCCATATAACATATCGGGGTTCCGTCGCTGCTGATGTGTCAAGGTAATGTATACAACTTGATTCAGGATCATGGTAAAGCGAAGTATACAGAAAACGCATGTTAGAACCTTGAGAGAAGGGATGATTGAGTCTTCTAGCACGTCGAGTCGAATTACTAGAAGCTGGTGAGGATGTTGCAATAACTCGACCATTCGAGCGCACTAACAGCCGTCTGTACTTGTCTGTTTGACATGGGGTTTGCATTTGCCGAACTTGAAGTAGACGGTCCCCAAACGATTATTCGACAAGTCGATCGCCTCATTGTCAGTATTGCACACTGCAAAGTTACGCTCTTATAATGTCTCCATTTTCTAGCGCTTGCACGATTGATTGTATGTCTTTCGTGATTAGCTTGACGACCATAAATTTGGTGCTGGCGAAGAATGGGTCGCCACGAAGTTGCAAGAGTACTTTGAGTCGTGGCAGTAGTCGTCGTGTGAGGCACATAAACGATGAACTTGCAAGTGTTCATAACATGTCTTTGCAGAAACTGGCGACTTCGCTTATTGCCTAGTACTATGCTGACATCCACCAACGCACCTTGGAGAAGTAAGTCACTTATATAGCACCATTCCTGAGTTAGGTGAGACCGCGATCATGCACGTACCCTCACTGGCCCCCAAAATGAAGGATCAACGGCTTCGATCAAAATTTGGCTGGATAGAAGATGTTCTTGGAAGCTTAATTAGCATAAAGGAACTTGGTATTGGCAACTTTGTATCGAATGCTCGCCTTCTTATAGCACTCGAGTCGAGAACAACCTTCGTCTCTATGTTTGAAGGCAGATAAACACAGTGCTTGTTCATAGAATTGTCTTGCGTATGGTAGACGTAACAGCACAAATATACTGTCTATTTCTCAGTAGGCTCGGTTACTCGGCGTCACCACACTCGTGCAGCCGTACTCGGATCTTGTGTCAAGCATAATCGTGTTCAGCGAGCATCACCTGTGTGCTCTAATGTCTATCGCATTATTTACGCTTGTTCATGCTTGCAGTGACGTCACGAGTTTTGTAACCTGCCGATAGCTGACGAGTCCCCGGATGGCTCGCCGTCCGACCAAAACCTAAAATAGTATCTGATGCAGTAGCCGATGGACGACACACAATTTTGGTTCAACGTTCAGCGGCTGGAGCCTAACACTGACACTGGGAAGCTATGACAAAATTTAGACGTAATATAAGCTTGCACTCATCACTCACTCTAACTTCCGTCCCCTTTGACGTCGAATTGCAAGTGCTGGTAGCTAATGGCGTAAGGAGTGGACAGTCGTAAGCGGCAAACGGATCGTCGTGAAATTCATTGCTCGCACGGTTTGCGTTGAGCTGTAGTAGTAACTCGCTTCTTGCTTCACATAGATCAGAATGCTGATGCTACTGTGTACTACATAGCAAACTAGATCTGCTTGAATATCCTGGCTCGAAATTTATCGCTGCGTCGCATGCTATCGTGCACTAAATCTGTCATTTATGTTAGGCGCTCGGATGACTTTCCATATGATCAATATTGATTCCCTAGATATTGCAATTTTGTTACGCGCAACTTTTGACTCTGCTAACCTCTCAACACTTTATTGGCGATCATGCAACCGAAGTGCTTTGAACTTCCTATGCGACATGTATTTGTTGTTACAATCGAAGCAGGCCGTGCGCGTAAACACCAACCCAGACAAAAACACTTTTGCGAAAGCAAACCACGTAGCATTTGTACGCAGATCGAAGAGGTTAAGCTCAAATGTGCTTATTCGGACGCAGAGCGCAGCCGAATACAATCAGCTACACAAATGCACGAACAACGGTAATATATCCTGTGGTATGCGTTTCGCTGATCAGTAGGTGGCCGTTACTGCAGCCGTGAGTTTTGCACTGTTACATCGTCCACGGCTTCAGGTTGACCAAAGCTGGTCCAATCGCTCAAAATTCCTGCTGTAGTTACTGCCCCTTACGACCCGCGGACAAGGGTTCGGTGCGCTTCGGTTTTAATCCAATTTTGCCGCGCAGTAACCCGTCGACAAGAAATGGGCCAGGGCAAAAGTGTCGGGGGCAGAAGGGCGACAAATAGCACCAGTTGCTTACATTCACTTTTCCTAGAGCCCATTCTTTATCAATGACCTATTTCGAAATTACATATACAGTCTTCCCTCTGCTAAGTTATCCCCGGCTACGGAATAACCTCCGGTAAGTTATAGGATTCGGTCTCCACCGACCTCGTTCTATGGTGACTACGGAATGAGTTATACGGAATAGCCTGAGGGCCAAATACAACTTATCAGAGGGAATATTTTTGTCCGCCGTGAGCAGAAATATTGTACGCAGAACCTTTTTTTTTGTTATTCACTGCAAGAAAGGAGTGGAAAGAGGAGAGGAAACTACTTCAGCCAGGAATCAAGTGTGGCCTGAGTGGTGCTCGCACTACGGAGATCAGCTTGGACTTGGCGAAGGGTGCGGTGAGCTATACGATGGTACTCCTGAGAAAGGTCGAGAAGGGCGATGGATAGACTAAGGCTGGCAAGCTTTTCAGCCTTCGAATGCTTTTCCACCTCCTCCTCCGCCTCAGCAGCACCTTCCTCCTCCCCATACGGATCCTCAACAAGCTTGATGATTTCGGCATCGGTCAGCTCCGCATGCGCCGTCTCCTCCTCCTCAGCCGTATTGAAAAGAGAAGCGATCGACATGGGATTGCGGAGCGGGAGCCTTTATAGCGCCGAAACAAGATCCTGTTCCACGCGCTGCTCCTCTACTGCAGCAGCTGTTGCCTCCTGCTGGGCCTGCTGGCCAACAGTGCCGGCTTCGTTTTCACCCCCACCAGTCGGCAGAGCCGGACCGTCCATGAGTCCCGTTTGACGGAAGCAGTTGGCGATTGTGGCACTGAAAATCTCGCTCCACGCAGCCAGCGACCAACGCATGGCCGTGAGCTGATCAACCTTGTAAAGGTTGGTTTCTCCGCGCTCGTCACGGTCCAAGGCATTCTGCAGATGCAGCCGGCGGTAGTGCCTCTTGAATGCGGCAATGATCCCAGCATCCATGGGTTGGACCTTTGAAGTCGTATTAGGGGGGAAGAGCCTGGACCGTGATGTTGGTGAGTTCCAGGTCAGCAACAATGTGTGAAGGAGCGTTGTCCATGAGAAGCAGGATTTTTCTATCCTTTTGCTGTGGTCAACGCGTTAGTCAAACCTCATTTACTGTACCACAACGATGATGTTCAAGGCATGCCCCAAATTACCTTCATACTTTTGTCGACGTCTCCCAGCCATTCCTGGAAGAGTATGCCAGTCATCCAGGCTTTCTTGTTGTTGCGGTAGAGAAAGCCCAGTCGCTCAGCTTTCTTGCGCCCAAAACACCGCGGCTTTTGGCGTGTCCAATGAAGAACGGCGGGAGTTTGTCGGATCCATCAGCGTTTGTCGTGAGAGCAACTGTGATGCGCGTCTAGAATAGTTGTTAGTGTCAGAGAAACGCAGGAAACCAAGATGAGAGCAATAATGTACCTTGTCTTTATTAAACCCTTCGACCTCTTGCTGGGCAATCGTTCTGTCGGGCGTCATACTGTTGAACAACCCTGAACAGAAATTGAGCCTTTGAGATGCTTCTGTACTGTACAATGAGTACAGTACTGTACTGTATTCTCAGACCTACCAGTTTCGTCCATGTTGTACACGTCACGTGGAGTATAACCAGCAACCACGGCCTTGAGGTGTGGAAGAACCTCCTCTAGAGCGCCCATATCTGCTGAGCCACTCTCGCCATGAATGCGGACAGCTCGCAGTTTGTGGCGCTGCTGGAATTTGTGGAGCCACCCATTCGAAAAGCGGATGTTTTCCTCCGAGACGCCCATTGATCCCGCAAAAGTCTGAGCGTTGGCCCGTATGAGATCTCCAGTGAGAGCGACCCCACGGTGCTGGCACTGCGAGACCCAGAAGGCGACGGCCTCCTCTACAGCTGGGTGCTGGACAGTCCGAGGACGCTTAGCGCTGAGGTTAGTGGTGTCCATTGCCTCAAGCTCCTTCCTTTTTTTGATGATTTTGCTGATCGCTGCCTGGGAAAGTGCCTTCTGGAGGTCAAAGGCGTCCTTTGTCCAAGCCGCCAGGGCAGTCTGGGTGATGCGCGGGTTAGCATCCTGGTGCTTGCAGATGCGCAGCTTCTGCTCGTTGGTAAGACGTATCTGCGACATCTGTTGTGAGTGAGCAAGGTACAGTTGGTAGAACTTCTTAACCAGAAATAGCAAAATCACCAGAGACTGGTGGGGCAACCAAAATCACAAAATTGTCAAAGGGCACGTGACACGTGACAGACAGGTTTTAGAAGCCTGGAGGTTTGTTGCGTTTTTGATTCTTTAATTAATTAAATTATTAATTTTTCCGCAGCATTTTTCTGCTATGGAATAACCTCTGCTATGTTATAAGATTTGCCTTCCACCAAGTCTATAACTTGGCAGAGGGAAGACTGTATACCGAAGAGCTTTCCGGGGCACGCATGACACTTGTAGGCGAATTGCGCAACGGTCTCGTTAAATAATATATTTGCCGGGTCAGACGTGGATCAAATTTCTGCAAAGCATGTTCGTGTATGAGAATCGGCTACACGAATTTAACGATGCACGAAGTGTGGATGACGGAGCATATACCTGGTGTATAATGCTTGTGCTGTTCCGCAAACGCACATAGTCCGTGATACATTGGAAATGCCCATAACGTCAAGGCTCAAGGGACTACTGACAAAAAAGAACATCGAGCTCTCGAGATCGGTATTAAGCGCAGATGATGGTAGCATACGGCATCGAGAAGTAGTCTTGCAAATAACTATAGGAGAGGCCAGCGCCAGAGAACAAGCGGGCCAAGCTGTAGAACAACTCTGCCAGAGAGAGAACACAAAAAGTTAAGCTAAGCGTGGCGACTTGTTTGTGGAGCAAAAGGTTGTGCTCATAGCGAATGCAATAAGACCAAAACTGACGCCAAAAACGAACTGCGTATTATCTTGTGTCAGCCCACGCGTCTGTGGATCCCGTCGGAATGTCAAATGCAAGAGTGTATTGATCACTTTTATCGGTGTTGGAAACGGTCCGTGAGGCAGCTCCCGGATGACTGAGCTTATACGACCATTCTCGGCGGATCAAGCAGCTCATTGAAATGATGCATGCAAGTTTAAAACCAACCAGAGCATTCTTGCACAAGTTTGACGCACACACGAACATGCTTCGAGACGAGTGTGCAAAGCCGAGAGCAACATCATATGTACCGGCAAAATGCGTGACTTCATGGCTGGCAAGAATGACTGACACGGACTTGCCGAATGGGGGACGTCACCCCAGCGAAATCTATGTAAGCGCATTCGGTCTTGCCGGCACCTGGTCCAGATTCTTCGCGTTCTTCTGCTCATCCTACGTATTGCGTGTGGGGTCACACTACATGTCAGTCTTGCTGCTCTCCTCGCAATAATTGACCCGTTCGTTCCTGTACATTGCAATTGCGAATGGAAGCGCTCCGCAAGCATACCAAGGCTAATTAAAAGCACGATACCACGTTGCGAGATCGTATGTGTACATGGTTCTATTGAGGCCTTGCTCGGCAACACCGTAAAAGACTTAGGAGTATGACACTCAAATAAATGCATCCGCGTACATCGTGAACGAGGTCTGAACATGCGTGGCTTTCGACCCAGTAGCATTAGGTACTCGCGATCAGAGCCTTGATATGTCGTCCAGGTTCATCGCAAGCTTCGTGATGGTTTCTTCGCTTTCAAGAATGTTGCGGAACCACTGCGTCTCGCGCTTCGTGCTTCTATCGTACGACGAGCTGACGGCTTCTGCGCTCTTTGTGTATGTTCTCGTTTTTTACAGCTTGAGCTACTAATATCGCCTAACTATGTAGGAAAGTGTAATTATACTGCCATAGGTAAGTTGACTCAAACGTGTCATTTCTCGGAGTCACTTGATGTGCCAGAGTCCGAAACGGAGACGGCCAAACGTCTCAGCAGATTGACGTAGTGATGTGTGCTCTGATTGCTGCGATCTACAGTCAGGTAAATGGGGCGGAATACAACGACATTGAAAGCTGTTGTCGCTGGAGGCAGGATCGATGAGTATCCTGCAACTGAGAGACAACTATGTCCCATCTGGTCGTACATGCCGACGCCGTCGACCCCTTTCAGCGTCGCCAATGTTTTTATAGGAAGCCGCGTTTACCACATACCGCTTGCAAGTTGCTCCAAGGTTTCACACTTTAACGAGTCGCACCGACACGAACTATCTTGGCAAAAGCTATTCAACAGCGAATGTGGTGCTAAGTAAGGGCTCAATCGCCTTGGTGCTGGCATCCTTTTGGAGCGCCAGACCGCCTATGTACTTTGCATCTTCCGCAGAAGCCTTGTCTAGTCCCTTTTCGGCATCTCGTGGTAGTTACTCGCTCGTGCTTTCTGAAGACTGCGGTATGCGGAATGGAATAAAGTCGAGCGCGACGAACGGGTTTCGAGTGGTATACGTAGGAACACGGGCTCAAGCAAGCACAATAGCAAAAGTCTCGTGTCTTCTGCTCACGCTGTAAAGCGCATGCTTACCGCACGACGGCTTGCGACAAGAAAAGTGTGAAAGCCTCGCTCGTGTGACTAGAACTGGGAAAGAGCGCCGGTACTGCTCGCTTCTGCTACGCTTCGCTGAGCTGCTAATATGTTTTTCTCCCTGTAAATTCAGCCGGTACATTTACTTCCTTCAACGACCTGGTACTGTCCTCTTCGGGGCGGGCCTACACATCCCTTCCTGGTCGTGGTTCTCGTCTCACGGGACGGGCCGGTGCTTTCCGGCTGCTCTGGTTGCCTGCCAGACCGGATAGCCCAACTATTAGTTGCAGGGGTTTATGCTTCTTCGAGTGTGCGAACACTAGATGCACTGGTACTACCCCGGGAACCTCGGTACCAGTGCATCTAGTGTTCGCACACATTTTCAAGGACCTTGGGTTGGTCGAATATACATCGACCCGCGCCATTTACTTGGCACGAGCGGTGCTTATCCAAGGCACCAGGGGAAACTCCTAGACGCTAACACGCTGTCGTTACATCACTTAGCATCCTAATATCCATAGAACGCATGATAGATTAACAGCAGATGAGACTACAACAGAGGTGCGCAACAGACGTGTAATACGCATAACGTTTTGGAACCTAGTGCCTCCAACAAAAATATCAGTATTGTCGTCTTCATCCGCAATGCAACGCATATATTGCATGAGCAAAGACGCGTGTTTCATACAGCACAAGTGCAACGCAGGGGTATGTTATGCTTGCGATATCAGTGTCCTCATAGAACCGGTGTGCGTCGCTAACTATTTGCCCTAGTTGATTGAATAAACATAGTATTACAGCTTATCTCCCCCTCGTTGCTCGGAGTAAGACCTTCGTGCCTCAGCAGCTCTTTTTCTCCTTGATTGCACTTGCACTATCTACAGAGTCGACCAGAATCGCTGCCCAACAGCTCAGAAAGATGCCATAAAGCTATCATATAGGGCCGAAGTGCCATAGTCCATGACACGGCGACATTGGACCATCATCGCTGCAATAAGAAACCTTCGGGGCACGAAGCACAAAGAAAGCGGGAGATTGATTCCCTCAAGGTATGATGCCAAATGCCGTCCAATGCGAGGGGCTACCCTGAATCGGCAACGTCTGTGTAGCCGGTGGCAGTTCCGCAGTAGCAGATAAGTGACTCGAAGGTTACGTTGATTGTTGAGTTAGTATTGAAGTTGACAGATTGCACGCGAAACGATGCAGAAAAAGTCATCGATCGAATGAATATGGACGCTAGACTTGGTCAGTCTCTCATTCCGTCGGCCCTTGCTCGACCCAGAACACAGCATTCAGAGCAACATCGACTCCTTTGATAACGACGCGTCTGAGCAATACTCACGCAGAGCGTCACGTCTGCAAGTAGTCGTCAGGTCTGCTCACTTCACTTGACCCACGAGCGGTCCACTTTTCGACACTGCATCGTGTCCCTGTTACAATACTGGTACGAGCGGCAACACCAGCGGTCTCGAACTGCGGCTAGGCTCCACTTCGCACGCCTTCTATACACTGCAAATGGGTCGTCGTCGTCACGACTTGACAAAGCACACACGCACTTCGATCGGAGGGTGTTATCAAGTACGTCCATTATTCGAATAATTAATGACTGAGAAATTTGACAGTACGAACGCCCCTAAAACCGGAACGAATCCGTGGGTGCTCCTAAGAGCCGGGGGCAGGGGCAGCAAAGGTCACAGACCAACCCACCCAAGCCAGGTTCGAGTCTATCATGGCCGCAAATGCGACCAATCGGACTAAGAATACGTACCGCCGAAGCAGCTGCGCGTGACGCGAAGTATGCTACCATTCGTGGCAGCTATCTTATTTGGACCGCTGGCGCGGTCCCTGAACGTGGAGTGTGATCACCGAAGTGTCCGCAAGGCGTGGGGAACGCCAACCCGCCGTATCTCTTTCCGAGGAGCTCATCCATCTGCGATGGTGGCCCCCATCGGCCGCTTGCGCGGCCCACGACGTGAAGTATGCGACCGCCGCAGCGGCGACACGTGGCGCGGGGTACGCATCCGGTCCGGAAAAGACTCCTGCTAGGCCGCTAGCGCGACCAGTCGGTCCCCTGCGCCCACACCCGAGACAGCGATCGCAGCGTGCCCGTGTCAGAACTTCGACCCTGTCGGCTATCCTTAGGGAGGATTCCCTCCGGCGTGGTCGCCCCCGAAGGGGGAAAGGACTGGCTTGAGGCTGAACCATGGAAATTTGGGAATCGATAGGAGAATTGCAGACTATCGATTCATAGCTGCTATTCTTCGATGTGTGAGTGCTGACGTACGACTGGCTCGTTACACCTACGGCGCCGCTGCCGAGGTATGAAAAGCAGATTACGGCTGGTGTAATCGACGATTGTGCCGAGTACTTGGGTCACCAAGAAGGACTGAAACCCTTTCAGCTCGGGTCACAATGGTAGCTGTCAGCTTTTGATGCACGCTCGCACAGCATCGCGCGAAACGCCGCTAATATTGTCAAGCTGCGATCGTAGCAGCAGTGTATCCTGGCACACCCCGTGCCTTTCTGGCTCTGTTTCTCAATGTTCTTCGGGAAGCCTCTTCCTTGATGATCCGGGAAGAGAGCCGGAAAGGGACGGGGTACGCCAGACTACCCTGCTCGCGATTCGGCTACGTCCCCATGATTCCCGCCGGTGTCGCCGGCTATCCACCAAAGGACTCTCTTTTTGACCAATGACGTGGCAGGATACCAACGGTCCCTCGCATATGGTACATGTCCGTCCGCAATGGTTTGTAGTTCTTTGCGTCGTCGCTTCGTTTGCGCGACCAAATATCTGCACAGCGGCTGATATGCAGCACACCACACCCCATCGAAGACAATCCTAAACCGCCGAAGACCAATCAGTGCGCACGGTGAGGTAACATGCTTCTTCTGCCGATTTTTCCTGCAGGAAGTCCTGTTACTTGCTGGTGCTCGGGTTCCCATGTGTCCCACGAGCTCGATTGTACGAGATTGTTGAAGGACATGAACCTGCGATATGCTGATTGTTGGAGTTGGTGGAAAGTACCGGGCGTGAAGCCTGTTTTGTAAAATGTCGATCGTCGTCGTCAAGTTCAGCAATGTGCGCGTACTGCTTGCCTCCTTGCGTAGCGGTCCACAATGACGCCACCAATCAGGCCGATACGTTAGAGCAACGTCAAGCTATGCCATAATTTATGCAAGATGGTCGATTCGAAAGCTCCGTATTGTAATACTTACTGAACGCTCTCGTTTTCGTGTGGGGAGAATACGCGCCGAGGCTCGAAAGCCATTCGGGTTCATCAACGACGCGTACACACGATTTGCAAACTGCTCGACCCGTAGCTTGTTTTGCCAACGCCGGGCCTGTTGTCCGCTAGATTGCAAATCGGCTAGATAACTCCCAATCCTGTCGTTGGAGTCATTGTGTAGTTGGTTGGATAATTCATCGTGCTGTCTATTTGATTAGCAGTGGTCCAATTAGTTGTATGGTTGTCGACCTTTCCCATCGTGTCGTAAATTTCGTTGTATGTTCGCTGAACGACCCCCGTAAAGCCGCTAGATGTATAAGGTGTAACGGGGCAGCCCGTTACATGATATTGTCACTTAAGGAAAGTGACAATAAAGAATATAAGATGGATATTCTTTAAACAATATCACCAAAGTGGTGATATTGAAGGGTCGACCAAAGGGTCTGTTCATTGGTTGATATCGTGATGATATCAACCCACCAATCGCCGCAAGACGCGCGCAATGAGTGGTGACGAGACGTCACCATACATGCAGTTATATTAGTATAATTGAATTAAGTCAAACGAAGAGACAGTAGTTTAAAGACTTAATTTATTAATATAACAGTTCTACTTTTACCCTACCTACGCTTCCTCGCTCGCCACGTGTACGTCCGTCGGGGCACCCAAATCCCTTGCGTTAAGTTACGCAAGGGTGTGCCCCGTTACACCTGGTAGCACTTTGTAGTCCTTCCAAGGACCACATCATCCAACATGAACATGTTGGATGAAGAAGACACCTTTCACGCCACGCGTGAAGGGTTTACCCATTTGAGTGACATCGAATGGGGTGCGGTAGAACGAATGAGTTCTACCGTAGGCGAACTCGTCGTCAGCACCATGTTGGAGTCTCTAGACAGAGACCAACAACATGCTGCTATCGCCAAGTTCATTCACAATGAACTTGCTCTCGAGAGGGAGAAAGTAGCCTTGCTTCACCAGCAAGGCTCTCAACAGGCCGAGCTGTTGAGAGAACTCGGTGCTCAACAGACGGAGCTGTTGAGACAGCAGCAATTCCATGCTGCTGTGGGCGGGACGGCGCATGCGCGTCGTCCCGAAGTGATGAAAGTCGACATCTCCAAGTACAGTGGAGTCCCGGAGGACTCCCTGTTACTATGGTTTGTCGAACTCGACAGAGCCCTAAGGGCTCGTCGCGTCGAAGATGAGCAAATGAAACTCACATTTGCTCAAACCCACTTGGCAGGGCGTGCCAAAACTTGGTCCCTGGGACTCGAGAGTAGCGACCCAAATGTGTTTAGGTCGCTAGATGACTTCAAGTCCCGGCTCAGACAAACGTTTGAGCCGCCACGTGCTGAGTTCAGGGCTCGTTCAGAGCTCCTGAAACTCAAGCAGGGTAAGCGTGATGTGCACGCTTACGCACAACATATACGACTCCTTGCGAGTAGTATAACTGCAAACCCAGTTCATGAACACACGTTGATTACGGTGTTCATGCAAGGGCTCGCAGAAGGGCCCGTCAGGAGCCACCTGTTCCGCCTTGAGCTGAATACGCTTGAAGAAGCGATATCAGCCGCGGAACAGGAAGACTTTAGCATGAGACAGGCTCATGCTAGCTCAAACTCTTACCGTCCACCGAGACGACAAGAGATCGGAGGTCCAGAACCAATGGACCTCTGTTATGTTGAGAGCGAGAGACCTCGCTCTACAAGCAACAAGCGATTGCAGAGGTGCAATCGCTGTCAGAAGTTAGGGCACTACGCATACGAGTGTAGTGCTCCGCGCCCAGTACCAAACAGTACTGAGCGAAATGGACGACCATTCGCCAGAAAGGGCAATGGGCGTGGGTCCAGCGCTGTTGCGAAGCCGCAACAGCGAGACGGGCCATCAAAAAATGGTCGGGGTCAGTAGGGGCGGAGCGCCCTACTGATCCAGCAACCTCAAGAGAATTTGCAAACCTCTTGACGAAAGTTGCTCCAGATACACAATCATTGTGTGTCTCTGCACCTGGTGATGACGTTTCGCTCATCACCTTGAAGTTGGAAGCGACAAATGACTTGTCGCTTCGTGCCCTAGTAGACTGTGGGGCGTCGAACAACTTTGTTCGTCGCCAGTCACTAGAGGGTCGTAGGCTCAAGTTCGTTGAGCGCGACATTCCCCTCACAAGGATGACGGTGCGCCTTGCAACAGGCGCATCGATAACCGTTGAGAAACGTGTAGTAGGAATCCACTACACGTTAGAGGGCGAGCAGTACGATGATGATTTCATCGTACTAGATCTGGATGACAAATTTGATGTCATCCTGGGATTACCTTGGCTCAGAAAATACGAGCCAAGGGTGAGCTGGCAGCATCGATCCGTGAAGATGCCTGCTGCTTGTTCATCAGATGGCCATCTGATGAACATCTTGGAGCGTCCACAAGCGTGTGGATGTTCTGCGAGTGAGTGCGATGGCCTCACTTGCGGTACGGTCGTTAGCACGACTGCACAAGGTCACAGTGTAGTTGATCACTACACTGTGGAGCAAGCTCCCGGCGGCTGTACAGAAGTACAGGCTGCGCCGAAGGTCCACCACTCGAATAAGTCGAGTGGACCGGGACATGGATGCATGCCTAGCGGGCAGCATCTTAGAAGAAAGAAATCTGTTGCCCCCAAGGGGCAACATGAAAATCCTAGGTCGACTGGAGAGTCGACCGTAGAGGATCGGTTCCTGACTGTGGTTGCACAGCCACAGTCGGAAGACGTCGAGGGAATAAGTCCCCACGTACTTGAGGAAGGAGTTCCTCAAGAGTTGCTTGCTGAGGGATCAGGCCCTCAGCAACCTGTGGAAGCAAGATCCCAGGAAGAAACCGAGACGTTGAACGTCTTGGTTAATGACGGATCAAGCGTAGGCGCTTATACGCTTGATCTGATTGTGCCTCCGAAGTTGACTTCGGAGATAACTCAGTTGCCAACGCTAGAACCGAAACGGTTCTTGCGTGATCTGCGTAGTGGCAAAGTCAAGCAGATCTGCGTACTCGTCACAGAGGACGAGTATGTGACCGACATTCGGTCGGCAACAGTATTTGCTGAGAACGAGCGGGTTCTCAGCAGCTCATCGATGGACGAAAGTGTCCTCGATGAGAAGACTCGGATTGAGCGATACGCGTCCCAATCCTGGGAGTCACTTCAGGCAAATCCTTTGTATAAGGATTTGATCGAATTCAGGGATGTGTTCCCTGAATCCGTACCTTGCGAGTTGCCTAAGGACAAAGGCACTCGACACGAGATCGAGCTCAAACCGGGCTCGAAATACTGTGTCATGAAGCAGTGGCCACTGCCTCGTGAACAAGTGATAGCGATCGACAAGTTCTTTGCCGATCGCTTAGCAGCGGGCCATGTGAGGGAATCAACATCCCCTCACAGCTCTCCGACCTTCTGTGTGCGAAAGGCCACAGGAGGGTGGCGGATAGTGCACGCATTCAACAAGTTGAATGCTGCAACGGTACCGGCTCAGACGCCGATACCGAGGAAGGACGTAATCATAGATGGTATGTCAAAGAGTACCATCTTTTCGTCCATGGATCTGATGGATGGATTCTATCAGATCCTGATGCGTGAACGGGACGTCCCGTTCACAGCAGTGAGTACCCCCAGCGGGATGCTGTGGGAGTGGCTAGTGATGCCACAGGGGCTGAGTAATGCCCCTGCAACATTCAACAGATGTGTAACAAATCTGTTGAGACCGGTGCGAGACTTCGCACCGAGTTACTTCGACGATGTGTTCGTCCATAGCCGGGCTATGGACGGGAAGACGGACGTTGAAGTTCACAGAACTCACGTTCGTCAGGTTCTTCAACTTATGCGCAAGCATAAGTTGTACGCCAACCTCAAGAAGTGTATATTCGCGGCTAGCGAAATACCACTTCTTGGGTGCATCGTGGGGAAACACGGCGTACGCCCTGATCCCGAAAAGATCAAGGCGATCACCGACTGGCCAGTGCCAGTCGATGTCAAGGGACTTCGAAAGTTCCTTGGTCTTGCGGCGTACTTGCACAAGTACTCGCGCAACTACGCCGAGATGACGGTACATCTTTCTTGCTTGCTCAAGAAAAATGTCAAGTGGTCATGGAACGCTGAGTGCCAGCGTTCCTTTGAAGGTATCAAGCAAAGCTTGATGCAATCGCCGATCTTGGCGATTGCAGATCAGGACAGACCATTTCATGTGGTCTGTGACGCCAGTGATTTCGCAATCGGCTGTGCGTTAATGCAGTTCGATGCAGATGGCGCGGAGCGCGTCATCTGTTATCAATCGCGTCAGCTGCAAGCAGCTGAGCGTAATTACCCAGTGCATGACAAGGAACTCCTTGCCATGAAATACGCACTGGCTAAATTTCGCGTCTATCTCTTGGGAGATAGACCGTTTGTAGTCTACACGGACCATGCGTCATTACGCACGGCCGTAAACAGCCCACACCTCTCGCAAAGAATGGCGAGGTGGCTGTCTTTCTTCGCGGAGTATAACTTCTCCGTGGAGTATAAACCGGGACGACTCAATGTCGTCGCAAATGCTCTTTCGCGCCGGCCCGATTTCGAGCCGGACGCGCAATCCAACAGTGAGGACAAGCCCACTGTTGCGACACTGTCAGTCAGTGTCCCGTCGTCAAGTTTACTTGACGACGTACGAAAGGCATACGCGGAAGATAAGGATCTTCTGCGATTGATGGATCATCTGGTGAATCCATCCAGTAAATCCATGAGGGATTTACCGGCTTTGTACCGATCCTCATCGGATCGGTATAGTACACGCAACGGATTGCTGTACTATACTGCTGTTGCCGACGACACGCCTCGTGTCGTCGTACCCGCTCATCATGATTTGCGATTGCGCATCATGTATGAGTGTCACGATGCCCCAACAAGCGGCCATCGTGGTAGAGAAAAGACTTACCTCACGGTAAGTCGCGACTTTTACTGGCCCCGCCAGTATCAGTTTGTTCGCAAGTACATCCGTGCTTGCGAAGTATGTCAACGGGTGAAGCCTAGTCCTTCATCCCGTGCGCCATTGCAGCCTCTGCCTGTTCCGACAGAGTGCTGGCAGTCCGTTTCAATGGACTTCATCTTCGGGTTTCCCGAAGACGCTCACAAGAATAATGGTATTCTTGTGTTTGTGGACCGTTTCAGCAAGATGGTCCATCTTGCTGCTGTCCCTGAGTCAGTCAAGGCTCAAGGTTGTGCTCGTGTCTTTCTAGACACGGTCTTTAGACTCCACGGGTTACCCCGTGAACTCGTATCCGACCGTGACCCTCGGTTCACGGCGGCATTTTGGCAAACCGTGTTCCGTACTCTCGGAACACGATTGAAGATGTCCACTTCTGACCATCCAGAAACAGATGGTCAGACGGAACGTGCGAACCGTGTCCTCGAAGAGATTCTTCGAGGATATGTCCACTCGTTTCCGAGTTGGAGCGAATTCCTACCCATGGTGGAATTCGCCATCAATAATTCGGTGCATGCTTCAACACAGCACACACCGTTTTACGTGAATGGCCTACGCCATCCACGAGTGCCCACCCTTATAGAGTGTGACTCTTGGATAAGGGGGGAGGGACTCGCTCGAGCAAAAACCGTTTTGGCTCTTGCTCATCACGTGTCGACGCAAACGTCGTCACGTATGATGCCGATGTCGATCAAGTCGACATCGATGAAGAAGATCATCTCAATAATAGCGAAGACGCTATTATTGATTCGGATGATGATGACGATGCTGGTATATTCAGCATCGTCAACGATTATGCCAGCGAGGAAGAAGACAACCTCGCTGAAGAAGAGAGCAATCTCTTAGCAGTGCGCACGAAGCGCACTGCTAGACAAAACAAAGAGTCAGCAGAGAACTTCCTGCTGACTCGAGAAGCGGTAGTCCGTTTCGTTCAGGACTCCATCGCAAATGCGGTGGACCGTCAGAAACGGAACGCAGACAAGAATGGAAGAGCAAATGTTCTTTCATTTAAGGTTAATGACCTAGTACTACTTTCAACGGTAAACCTACCTGGACATGCAGTCACTAGTGTCGGCAGTAGTAAACTACTGCCGAAATACATTGGGCCATTTCGAGTGTTGCATCGCAAGGGCAATGCATACACACTCGAATTGCCACGTAGGATGCGCACGCATCCTACGTTTTACGTGGGGAGGCTTAGGTCGTACTGTCAGTACGAGCCTTCTTCTTCCGATGAAGATAGCCCCCACGTTCAAGAACATCCATCAAGTTCTTGCGTTCGCGCTCCAGACGATCCATCTGGTCGCGCAGATATGATACCTCGGTATTCAACCGAGTTATCTCTCCGCGAGCTGTCGCCAGCTCGCCGAAAAGGGAGCGGACATCCCGCTCGACCTGAAGCTGCGCCGTGGCATAATCGGCGCGATCCCTCGCCCGATCAGCCTCGTGACCCTTGCGGTTCTTCCGCACGGTGTCAATCAAAGCGTAGCGTCGGTCGCGCTCATGCTTCAGGTCATCGCGCAATTCATCGATTGCGCGATCCATCTCGTAAGGGTCGAGATGGTGGGCCTGGGGTTCTGGAGGAGGTCTTTCCTCCTCCACCACATCCTTTGGTGGATGCTCACGGTGATCAACGCTTTCTAGTGGAGCGTATCTTGAATCACCGTGACGATTCAGGATCAAGGACGAGCTACCTCGTCCAGTGGCGGGGGTATCCACCCTCTTGGAACAGCTGGGAGCCCCGCTCTCAGCTGTTGATGGATGTTGAAGGTCTCGTCCGCCAGTATGACGAGACCCATCCGATGAGTCCTGTGGCCCATCGGTAAACACGCGCCCTAGGCGCTTGTAGACGGATTGCAAGTTTGCAATCGCGTCACGCATCTCAGCCGAGATGTGTGCCCTCCCCCAGGGCGAATTTAGGGAGTACACATCCCTATGTGCACGCTGCGAGTTGTCAACACAACTCGCACAAGGGTCTCCCCATGTGAGGCAAGGAATGCCTGCCTCACTAGATAAACAATGCAACCGGTACCTAGCACCGGTTGGCGTTCGCCGTTCGAACCTGAGGCGTGTTGCCTCAAGTTTCTTGAGCCACCCTTCTCGTCCAAAATTCTTGACGTTTTGGACGAACGCGTTCCACGCAGCCAAAAGCGATGTTTTGTCACGCTTTTGGTTGCTGTTGTACCATCGATGTCTGAGGAAGACATCGAGATAAAAGTCTTCTTCAGCGCGAAAGTTCTTCGCGCTGGAACTCAAGCCGTGAAGCTCGGTTGCATCGAATAAGGGTATTCGATGGTGCTGGCCTGTCTCGTGAGACAGGCTATTGATGAGTTGTTCGGGCAAACGCCACGGCTTCAACTCATCACGCATTACAGTGGTACCTCTGTCGGTACCACGGCTCCCAGATTGACGACGGCTCACGCCATCGTCATCACGCTCGTGCGAAGAGGCACGTGCCGGCGGTGGTAAGGAGTAATAATCCTCACCACCCTGATCATCATCATCATCACTGCCGAACAGACTGTGATGCAAATCACGAGTCCGTTCGTTCGGCAGTGGTCTTGGCGAATACTGAGGCGTCGCCGGTGAGCGAGACACCTCTGGAGCATTGCCCGAGTCAGACACGTCTGACTCGCCAGAGTAGATGACCTCCACATCGGGGTCATCTTGCGCACGCGGCGTGATACCGCGTGCACCTGCAGCACCTGTTGCTGCAGGCGAAGAAGGGGCGGCAGACGACGAAGCGTCTGCCGCAGAGGCTTGCACAGCACCAGGCTGTGTGGGTCTTGAGTCACCTCGCATAGACATGTTAACTATGCGAGGTCAAGCGGAAAGTGAATGGAATAGACCAAACAAGTGCTCCCTGTCCCAATGGTGGCCAACGGGTGGCCTCCATATTTCGATAGTCACACGGTGACTATCAGTTAAGGGGGGTGATGTAACGGGGCAGCCCGTTACATGAAATTGTCACTTTAAGGAAAGTGACAATAAAGAATATAAAGATGGATATTCTTTAAACAATATCACCAAAGTGGTGATATTGAAGGGTCGACCAAAGGGTCTGTTCATTGGTTGATATCGTGATGATATCAATCCACCAATCGCCGCAAGACGCGCGCAATGAGTAGTGACGAGACGTCACCATACATGCAGTTATATTAGTATAATTGAATTAAGTCAAACGAAGAGACAGTAGTTTAAAGACTTAATTTATTAATATAACAGTTCTACTTTTACCCTACCTACGCTTCCTCGCTCGCCACGTGTACGTCCGTCGGGGCACCCAAATCCCTTGCGTTAAGTTACGCAAGGGTGTGCCCCGTTACAGACATGCCCCGATGAAAAGTTACTTCGACTTGGTGTAAGGCGACGTAAGGATATGGAACTAGCTCTGGTGGGTTGTTACCTAGCAGGACCTTCCTCTTGCCGAGCGTACTTGGCACGGTCCTTACCAGGCTATCGGGTTTCACGTAGACATACCTCTTCACTTCAAGCAATCTCCACGGACATCCAATGCTTCCGCACATCTGTGCTGAACCAATATGGTGGTTGAGCCGCAACAAAGTTTTCGGCTGCATCTATCTCGTATTTTTGTCATTCAGTCGCTTGCGGATCTCACACGTACGGGCGAGGATTGGCCTTCAGAACACTACTTGTTCCATCTTTACCTTGACTGCACACTTGCATCTGTGATGCCTTGAAAACAATATCAATGGCTGCTAGTTCTTCACAAAGAAGCCTCACAAATTGCTGTTCAACTCG
The DNA here is from genome assembly GCA_947650285.1 of Hyaloperonospora brassicae. Taxonomy (NCBI): domain Eukaryota; phylum Oomycota; class Peronosporomycetes; order Peronosporales; family Peronosporaceae; genus Hyaloperonospora; species Hyaloperonospora brassicae. The sequence goes on from CANTFL010001466.1 coordinate 154,433, forward strand.
GGGTAGCCGACCTCTTTCTGCGGCCTTCTGGCGTTGCACCACGCTCTCTTCCACATCTGAAGTATGCACATTTAGGTCATATTTGATTTGTCCGAGCTATCCTTAAGTCCGCACGGCTCGGCGTGGTATGGACTTCACCGAAGCCGACGCAACCCTATTTTCTGATGGTTCAATCATACCTTGTTGGCGACAACCAGATCAGGGCGTTCATGACGTTCACGAGGTATCGGCGACGTATCTTGCTTCCACAATCCAAGGACCTTCGATTTCTACTTGCGTTCCGTCTTCTTTCAGCTCGCTCCAGGTTTTAGTATTTACAGGATTCCACTCCTAGTGTGCAGCATTGCGTGCGCCTAGGATGTCAATACACAGAGAATGAACGTAACCAGTCCTTAGAGTACGATTTCACTGCACACTTGTGGCTGTGTCTTGACCGGCTCATTATGCTGTTATATCCTGTGCGGGCTTCTGGGCTAGTCGTCGTCTTGGCACACAAGCGGTGCTTGAGGGAAACTTGAGTGTCTGAAGCGGAGGTGGTTCGTGAGGTCTGGCATACGGTTCGAATAGTAATTCTCCGCTTCATTTGGTGGGACCGTAACCGCTGTCTATATGACAATCATCGCTCCACGCCCGCCTGTACTGCCCTAATGACTACATTAGTCTCATGCGCGCACTACCACTAAGTCCCTTGTCACAAGTATGATGCTGACCAGCGCTAATTTTTTCACGATTACCTGACGACGATGTCAAGCGACTAGCTTTCAACAATTTTTGACGAGAAATACTGCTGCGATTGCCATCTGGCACAGCGGGGGAGGCTGTATAAAGTTGAGCTCATTGGTGGTGATTGCAGATCATGCCCATCTCAACTAACAACGGCTCCAGACAAAGAGTTTGATTCCACACAAATTGATCATTACATCACTCTTGCCCGTATCGATGCATCATACGACGACTAAAGATGAACCTTTATATTCCTGTCTGGGTCATGATTCCATGGGTGATGCCGTTTTCGCGCACGACCATCGTGCCCTTGTATTTCAGCATCGTAGTATCGTGCCCGTGCCTGGAGATCTTCAGCGCATCTAAGAGGTATATACTTTTTTTATGAGGATCACGCGCGCGCCACGCCATCTGCGCGACTACCGTCGGCTCGGCTCTATCCATTTATGCCTATCTTTCTTAATCGCGCACTTGCATATGTGGCATCCGTAGTAGGGACATCTCGGTGAATAAAACAAAAGTTGAGCGTTTTTCAACCCGCCGACACGTCCATGATCATTAACGATAATGCTCTGAAGGAACACTTTTGCCCGATGTACCATCATCGCTGCCTTTCTTTCCAGCCCTCCTATCAGCTTAAGCGCCATCTGTAGCACGTGCAAGTCACAATAAATCTTGGGACTCTTAGCTATCAGCTGCATACGAGGCATGTCCCTGGCATTTTATATAGCGCGCCACACCGCGCGGTTGAGGTCTCTCTCCGCATATCAGTCGTATACCTTTATCAGGTCAGCGTATTTATCCAATGCTTTGACGCCGTTTCCCTACGAGATCTCGTCCATCCACTGGACCAGGTATTATATAAAGAAGCCTTGTGTAACGGGGTTACACGTCGACTGGTAGTCGACAATAGGTGTGGTACACACGAGGGATGGGATCTCCTTTAAAGTGATATAAGAACACAGTATCAATGGTTGAAGACTGATGTCTGTCAACCATTGATTACGAGATCTTTGAGAGGTTTATTGAGGACATTAGTGAGTAGGTTAATTACGTTGTTCATAGGTGTTCTTTTAGGTTAAAAGAAGATATAAAATTCAGTTCCCATTTTGATCCAAAAGACACGTGCCTCTTTGAGGCGTCTTTTGATCGCTGAGGAGATAGAAAAGCCTTGTTAAGGCAGATACTCCTTGTGCACTCTGTGCGTTTGATTCTTTGAATCGTTTGGCCCCCCTGGAACAGGGACCGTAAGCTCTCTGAGCTTGTTAACTCTTTAATCGGGTTCTTTGATCCAAACCTTAGCTCTCGGAGCTGTTGACTCTTTGAGTCGGCTTCGTAGAACCATGTTGCTCATCGAGCGTAAAGTCTTGCTCTGACTTACGGAGCTGTGTAGCTCCACTACACTTTGCCCACAGCACTTTAAAATTCGGTTGACTACATCTTTCGATACGTCTTCTTCTTCCTCTTAGTCGCCTGGAATGTTCTCACTCGCCGCATCCGTCTTCGCTTCTATATCAAGTCGTCTTTCTCCTCTGTCGCACAAGAAGCTTTGCCCAAGCCGGATGCAACCATCGTTTCGGCTTCCCCCTGCGCTCCTGCAACTATCACCGACCCCGGGTCAGCAGGCACCAACATAAGAGGCTCATGTGGTGATCTAGGATTTCGAGATCGAGCTGCAACATCACACGGAGCAACATCCACGAGGAACTAGAACGAGCCCATGCCCTGATTCGCAACATCACATTTGCTGGGATCCCTAAATAAAGAAAAAGTTTGTCCAGTAGCATAGCAAGTTGTGCGCCGCATGTAAGGGGGTAGCCCGTTTCATGACATTGTCATGAAGAAGAAAATGACAATAAAGAATATTACGTTGAATATTTTTTCAACAATTTTACTAAGCATAGTGATATTGTTGAGATGACCGAAGGGTCTACTCATTGGTTGATATCGTGATGATATAAACCACCAATCGCTGCTAGACGCGCGCAATGGGCGGTGAGTATATATCATCATACGTTAAGTTATATCAATATGATTAAGTCAGGACGAACAGTGACACAAGATTGATAGGACTTAATTGTATTAAATAACAGTTTTACTTTTACCAGAGACTAGAGTGTGAACTTAGTCGCTTACCTTCCTCTGTGTTGGTGCAACACTTAGCAGGGCACCGACCTTCAGTGTTGTCAGTGTAAGTAAGCTCCGTACTGGTCAGCCAGTACGTTGTCACCAGTGCCCCGTTGCACCGCACCTCTGGACACAGTGAGACAAAGACAGGACTGCTGGCGAAATCAGAAGATCGGGTCAGTCAAGACTGACGCAAGGAATATAATCGTGTTAAAAGACGCGCTGCCACGGGCCGTCAGCAACTTGCACTCATATTTGTAACATCGAGTTACCTAGCCGTATCGTACTGAATGCAGCAAAGGTTCTCGGTCGTCCTTTACCGAGAGCATTACCGATGATTCCTAAGGCATATACATTGGTGAGATTGACACATCGCGAAATCAATGTAAAGTATGTTTTCTGTGACACAATTATGGATATTCCGAAGGCAATTATTTAAGACACGAGTGCACTTGGAAAAGAGAAGGGAATATTCGGCACGTGGTGCTGTAGCGGGGCGTGATAGTTAACTTTAAGAACGCCGGCGGAAGGTCGTGTCTGTGAATACAGAGCCTATTATGGCGCCTGATACTATTCGGCAGGATTCTACAATAAACAATAGCGTAAGACTTATGCAGTAATTGCGAAACAAATCCTGAAACCAGCAGTAGATTTGTGTAAAAGTCCTGAAACCAGCACCAGTTCTGAGACGGGCCAACATAGAGTGGGACAGATGTTTACCACACCATTTTTAACTGCCTAATTGAATAAAACTGCGTGATTGGGTAATATAGTTTCTATTTTCAAAGGAGCCGTTGAATGATCTCATTGGGCAGACTTGTTCGGCAAATAAAAGGCGCTTTGTTCATTTTGCGACAAACGAGCCCCTGCGTTAATGGTCGAAGGCCTCTGTGTTGGAACTCTATCTTTGCTGGAAGCCTACCAGCGATGTAAAGGTAAGAGACGAAGTGTTTATTTATCTGTAGCCGACCAGAGAGTGGATGTCGAGTCAATGTTAATTTCTGTGCACGTGACAGAGCAGGGGACGCGGCGTGCGATAAGCAGACGAAAGAGACCGTACCGGACTGTGTGTAGGTACGAAAGTCGACGATTTCCACAATTATATCGATTTAACACTATTTTATGGGATGTATTTTGCTGTTTGTTCAATGCCTGCACCTTGGAATAGGTTGGACGTTATCAAGATCGTATATCTCTCTCGTTTGGTACTTTGCAGGTCGAATGCGAATTGTTGGCGACAGTTCTGATGTACGTATGGAGTATTTTTGACGTCTTTACGTGTTGTTTTACTACCAGGGATCGGATACAAGGGCTGTCAAAGTCGTGTAACAAGGTCAAGGTGTGAAATCGCGCCATAAAGGCGCGATTTGTGATTGCCAAGCACTGAGTGAACCCCCTGATGCACAATGTACGTGAAAGAAGCATGTATGATGCTTCATGATGCATCATGATCGATGTAAGTGATGTCCCGCAGGTGCAGGTAGAAGGAAGTGTTATTGTTGAGGTCTTAAAGATGACACATATTATGTTCTTAGCACTTTGTTCACAGTGAATGTTAGCAATGAGAGTAAACAAACAAATAATATATAGCAAGCGTGTTTAAAGCAACGTGTTGGCAAATATGTTGTTGTATTTATTCTCTATAAAAGCTATGCACAGCACGTTTAATTAAGTATAAAGGCAATCGATCCACGCGGGTGGCATTCATTCGAGGTAGTGTCGGACATCACTGTATACGTCACGAATACTTACGCTAGATGTTCAGACCTTATCGGGTCACTTAAGTCAATTGACTTTGTTTCGAAATGCTTGTTCTTTTGTTCCATAACAGTCGCATGGCGTCGACATGTTATCTTGTTGTGTCCCTCTTGAAAGCGGTAGCGGCATTTGTAAGTGGGTCCAAACTTCGAATCCCCAAAGCTACCGATACGTCTTTTTTGTCGTCGCCCATTTTTTTATAAAACAATGGTGGATTCATCTTCACTTGTGGTGTTCTGGTGTTGACAACCAATTCCTTCGACTTACCCAGAAAATCTTGCTCAAACGCTTTGACCAAATATGCAGGATGAAAAGCTGCTGTTATGTCGATTGTAAACCCATTAGCATGCAATACGGCAACAAGGTGTCGGCAAGGCAATCTCATTTGCATGAAAGCTGAACAAGAGCAACTTAAAGCCTCAACGTCAATGCGCCGATATCTAGCATATCCTTGTTTCGAGGCAAACCATATAGTAGAGGTCGACCGCACAACTTCATATCCACCTGCAGCTCCTTGTTCTTTTTTCCAAAGAGACCACGCACGAGGAGTCACAGTAAGTTTCTTTGTTCTCCATTGTTTAATTTGATCTTGACGCATGCAACAATTTTCCATAGTCGCCTGTGTCAAAATTTTCAATGCTTCGAGAGGCGATGCATCACGAATTCCATGAACGAACATGGTGTTGTTATCGCTTTCGACAAAGTTAGTGGTGCGCCACCCAAAAAGAGAACATGGTATCATTGGTAAAGCTAGATGGTCTTAGTGATACGTGCATGTGGCCAAATTTGTGCTCGACGTCGTGAACTTTCTGACATTTAAATTTTTATCGACAACTTCCATTTGCATATTCGCAAATACAGTCCAATAATCAATGGGATCGATATTCCCGATGTATGTGGCAACATCATCTACATACTTTGTTTGTACCTTCGTAAGAGCTGCGTTGTATTCGATCTCGGATTCTGCTGCTTGAATGTTTCACACAGCGTTCTTTAATTCAGATCCAGAACACCTAAAGTTTCGTTTGATGTTGCGCAAAATGTGCTAAGTACAGAATCGAATCTGGAGGCTGATACTTGTCATTGCGTATACATCTTTCACGGAATATTGTATCTTCCCACGATCACACATCATCGCGACATTCACTAAATTAATTCCAGCATTGATACACTGAATGAAAAACCATGAAATGTTGTCCTGGTTCTCCACATCTACGAAAGCAGTAGCCAGCGTAATGTTTTGTCCGTCTCCGTCTCGACCAGTGGAAATAGTGTCACGCCATTTAATTTGTGATGTCGTGAATGCGTTCCATCAAATCCAACCACGGGAATGTTATACTGTTGGCTGCTTACCGACACTCCAAAGGCCAGAAACAAGCGGAAAAATCGATTCTCTTGGTCAAATTCGAGCGCCAAAATGCTGGATACGTTCAAGCGCTTAAACTCAATCAAATGTGGAGCTAAAAGCCCAAAAGACGACTTCCACTCGCCTTCCACCTCTTCAATTACCGCTTCTTTGGCTTCGTAGGTCTGGGTTCGATAATTTTGAAGGTTAGATTCATCACGAACGCGGACTAGCGTCACAATTGCCTTGCGCTTGATGCCCTTGTCACCTCGAACCGCAGCACTAAAAGTAGGAAGAAGCTTGATTTGACGTGCTGAAGGCTTGGTAGTCGCGAGGCATACATTCAAGTGAGCATCGACAAGCGTCGAAATGTAGTGCTTCGAAGATGCATTCTTCCGCTGTCGCCTCGTCACGCGGACTTCCCACGGGCACCCGTCTTGTGGACACACATACGTCTTGCTCCCACCACTGCACCTCTTGACCTTGCACTGTTTATTTTGATTAAAACAGTAGTCTTGTATTAACATAGTTGCAACAGCGCTCGTCTGGAAAATGTGTCCTTTCGACAGTACTTTAGTACCGTAAATTTCTTCCATGTCAATCGTCGCCATTTTGGGGGACAACATCGTGAATTTATATTATGTTAATACATAAATATAACTTTCTTAATACACCACACACAAAATTGTGTCGTTTACGTAAAAAAATGGTGTGGTTTTCATCATTTCGGCTGGACGTGATCTCGTCTCAAAACTGGTGCTGGTTTCAGGACTTTTGCACAGATCAACTGCTGGTTTCAGGATTTGTTTGTGATTGCGTGATGAAATCAATTGCATGCACCATGTCGTCAGTAGTGAAACCGAAAGGAATCAAGCAGGCGTCGGGTAGCACATAGCAGTGAAGTAAGTGCACACACAGTGCGCGGTACAATTCTGTGCTTTTTGAGCATGTATATATAGCAGCTGATCGTAGACGTTTAATCATATTGCAAGCTCTTGACATTTACGTGCAAATATATAAATGTCGAACTTTCATGACAATTGACAAACATCAAAAAGTAAGCTGCGTGTTTTTACGTATGAAATTGGCAAGGCGCTCTCTGAGGGTACATTTCGACCATTTTCTGTCGTACAGGCGAAATATGCAGTGTATCTATATGCATGCTTGCTGCGAATCGAGCATCGTTTAGTTTGGCTACTGCCGAGAGGCATCCTAGAAATTTCGACGCTGCATACAAACAGACAGAAGTCGAATTGAAGCACAATTTCAAGCCTCAGCTTTGGTTATGCAAAATCATTGCAACATCAATGTAGAAACGAATGAAGCTGCTCGCTTAGTCATTTGTGTCATATAGGCATACATCAGCATTTGATGCGACAACCTTCGCACAGGTATGACATTATGCAATGTTGTTTGTAGCACAAAGCAAAAATTATCGAAGGCGGACCCAGCGAAATTATACAATAATATCTTGTTCTGTCATTTTTACCTTTTTAGACCTTTCGCATAACTTATCCGGATTCGTACAATAACATGTTCTTTGCTCGCAAAACAGCTTCACCTGGCTATTATAAACTGTGTCTGTATCTTTTGCTACAGCCTGATGACGAAGGTAAGTTTCGTAAAGCAAAACTAATGCGAAAATAGCATAATACAGGTCACGGAAATACGCGTAAAAATGCCTGTAACGATGCATTCAACCAGCGCACCTGTTTGCCGATGTGTAATTTCACGCAACTTTACAGCCAGCAGGAAAACAACCGCTCAAGTTTTCCTAAATTTCCTGCTCTATCGCTGAGTAATACCGCAACTTTCGCGACGGCAGTACGTCGAGAATGTGTTGTTTTGCTTCGACGTCAAACTTTGATGGCACAATGCGTAGGAAGTCAAGGCAAACAATACACAAGCAAGAGTCACAAACGCAAATGATCGCCCGATGGCTCACTCGCGCGGATCAAAGTCGGGATTTATTCTACTTTCTCGTTTCCGTCGGCATCGACTCGGCCGCTACATGCACTTGGTGTCTCAGCGATCGAATCGAACCTTCTCACTGACGCTCGTGACGACCCAAATTACCAACGAGATGACTACAACTATACCGTCAACACAAGACCAAAAGTGCTTGACATGTCGTTTGTTTAGTGCCAAACACGAGCGAGTGCAAGAACTGCATCCCAGATACGCCGACCGCCTCAGTGGGTGATCCCCTCGAGGAGCGGATTGTACCGAAGTCCCAGGCTGATGCCAAGCACCAACATGTGGGGGAGACCATTTGCCACTAGATTGCCCACGATCGCGAGAAACGGAATGTACAACGCGGGATGGCGGTGGTCCAGCACATGCAGCAACGGAACGTCAATGTCTTTCCAGAACGCGTAGCTCCCGTTCACGTTCAGGTAAATGACGTGCTCACTGCCAGGCACACGAACTTGAAAGGGCGTGAAAGCGCGACAGAACGCAGCCAAGAACGACGTCAAGATGCACGAGCCAATGAAGCTGGAATTGTGCATGCCACCGTGACCGTTCGTGATCTGTATGACACGGAACCCACATGTTAGTCAGTGCTTCCAACAGCGTGCAATCGTCGGTGCTGCCGCGACTTGACGTACATAGAGGCACACGGGCAAGAACCAGAGGTGGTGCGTTGCAAAAAATGTCTTGGAGAACGTGCGGTTTTCCGGGTACGTGAGGTATTGCATTGCCCCCGTGATGAGCTTTCCATTGAGCACGAACGAGAGCGTGTCAATGTACCAGAGCAATTGGTCTCCCGCCACGGTCACCATCTGTATCCAACGAGTGCGTGCCACGTTATCGCCCCCCGCTCATCCAGATTCAAGTCAGCAACAATAGAGTCCCACGTGATCTTACCGCTACGCCCACCAGGAAGGGCTTTGACAGGTACAGCGCCATGACCACAAGCACGAGGGACACGTTGCACGCCCACAACATCTCGTAGAGCACGTAGGTGCCTATGGATTGCGCAACGCACACACACACATGTGACTTTGATCCGCACTCGTGCCGTATCGGTAGGCAAACACATGCACAACCAACGAACGCACCGTGTTCGTAGAAGCGGAAAAGCACCAGCATCAGCGTGTAGAGCGCAACTAGAGCCCTCACGGTGCTATGCGAACCACAGTCGTTCATTAGCGTTACGAAATGAGGTCTCTCTCAGCACGACGAGGCAACGCTCGGTACGTAGAGTAGGCAAGTGCATATGCCACGTACGGATAGCGAAAGTGCTCGTCCTGGTCGTCGGCCGCAAAGTGCTCGTCCATCTGGAGCGCCAGCCAGCACACTGAGCCATAGCCACCGACGAGGATCGCAAGCACTCGGGGCAAGTCCTGCGGGGACACCGCCACTGGCACAGGAGGCAGCGTCGCCATTGCTCTCCAATTACGTTCGACACGTGCTGACGGTTCAGCTCGAATACGCACGTGCGGAGCGGGTCCCGCTGGATTGTCTCTGCACGACCAGATCGTCTACGGCCGGGCTCCAGTCGCCGCTTACCGACGTACAGCTGCTGCGCGCGACGCGTCGTACTGCTGCAAGTACTGCTGCAAGTCCATACTGTTGGCCACGGTAGTCGTCTGAGCAACGCCTCGATGCAGGTACAGCCGCAAGAGCTCATTCGTGTAGCGCAGTAAGTCCGGCATGGCGTCCTGCTCGTCGCCGTGAAAGCGCCCGAGCACAAACTTGTCCATGGCCGTACCCGCGGGCGCACCGCTATTGCCTCCGACGAACCAGTGCGGAGCGCCAACGCCAATGCGCAGGCGAGCAAAGCGGTCAGTGCCGACGCACTTGATGATGTCCCGCACGCCGTTCTGACCTCCGGGACCTCCGCGTGCCTTGACCCGACACGCGCCAAAAGGCAGCGCCACGTCGTCCGTGACCACGAGCAGCTCGTCGTCGTGGCGGTTCAGCGCCAGCGGGTTCTTCTTCAGTCGCCAGCGGTGCGTCTGCAGGAACGCCCGGACGGCAGTGCCCGAGCCATTCATGTACGTCGAAGGCAGCAGCACGGCGACGTCCACCTGGTCGTGGGGCACACCTTCTTGCAACGTGCGTTCCTTGGCGCGCTTGGACGAGCGGCTCACGAGATCGCCCACCGGGTAACTGCCGGACGGGCCATCGTCAGGTCCAACTTTCCACGGAAACGCAACGCGAAAGCGCGCGACGTCGCCGTGCGTTTGCGCGTCCCGTTGCAGCTGCAAGTGCTGGGCCTGTGCAGGGGTTCCGCCAGCAGCAGCAGCAGCAGACGGACGAGGGCCGAGAAGGCCGTCACGGAGTGAGTGGAAATAGCGCTGGGCGGTGATGTACAAAGGGTTGGGACCGACGTACCGTCACTTGCGACGCAAACGTGTCGACAAAGTGCTGGACGACCACAGATCCGATATTGTGTCTGTGCCAGAACGAGTGCAGCGAGCAACACGGGACGGCCATTAGTCATTCATTGCTCGTGAGGTCCCTATTGACAATGGACACGACGTTGTTGACGTTGTTGACGTTCTGGGGGGCACCCACCTCGTCTTGTAAAACTTGTCGCCGGGGTTGCCCAGCCCCACAATGAGCTTGCGAACGACTTTCGACTTGGCTGGAGACGCTGACGCTGTAGCATTTGCATGGGCTTTTTCGCTTATGCGTGATGTCGAGAAGAAGCTGCTGCTCCTGCGAGGAAGTTGCTGCGGACGACGCCCCACGTGGTGCAGCCGGAGCATCTTAAGTGGCTGACACGCGTTGGTGGGAGTTCTTGGGACACTGGCGCTGTTTGCCTCGTGCAGAGACGCTGACAGTGGTGCGGCTAGCCACGAGTGGACACGGCAAATGTATCGATGGTCGATCGATCTATGCGCGGCCTGATCACTGAAGCACGACGATGTCATCCAACCGCGACCAGACCATCGAGATACAGACGAGTTCTATTCAAACAAATTAATGGCACTGAAGGAGCGAGCGAGCCACGGAGCTTAGCAAAGTGCATTTCTAGCTGCCATGGCTTCAAATGAGTCGCATGACCCACAGCAGTGGTGCTCAGTGAATGAATTTGCTGAGAAAACGGCGGTGAAAGTCGTTGCGGATCGTGTCGTTGATAAACCGCTTCTTGATCTCCGGCTCGTTGCGCGACTGGTTTCGAAACACCACGTCGTCATTCCATCGACGCTTCATCGTGGCACTGCCTGCAGTTTGTTGCTGCGTCAGCGGGTTCCCCTGGAGGATCTCCTCGCGAACTTGTTGGTCGGTCACTTTTCTTTCCTCGTCTTCTTTGCGAAGCCGTTCCTCTTCACGCTCTTGCTTGATTTTCTCCAGCTCTCTCATCAATTCAGCCTCTTCGTCGTCATCGTCACTACAACAAAATCGGTTACTATCTGCTCACAACATTACAGCTACATACGGCCATCTCGTCGCATTCTGCAGCACAACTGAGCGCACCTGTCGCTGTCAGAATCGCTCGACTCGTCCGAGTCCGCGCCGTCATCTGCATCATTGTACTTGCTCGCTACATTCTTCAGTTGCAGCTCCCGTGCGTCGGTTTCAGCATCACCCAACAGCAAAATCTTCTTGTTGTGCTCCAAACGTCGCAACTTGTCTATAGGCCAGGCCGACACCACAACAATGAGTCTGCTAGACTTGCATTTCACCTCTACAACATAGTACAGGTTCCTGCTCTAATCCGTCCAGATCGCACCTTGCGCTGTATCTCTCTTGATGCCTTTTTCTTGCTCGTACGTTTCTTCCTTGCGCTCCAATTCTTCCCGCAAGTCCAGCAGCTCCACTTCGTTCGCTGTGCCTTGTCCAACTTGGCTACAGACACACCATAGATGCACCCACCCATCCAGCAAAGGCAGACAGTCAGCATCGGTACCAACCCCACCTCCTGTTGTATACTCCGCATCAAGCGGCAGAACGTACCGAGTTTTGAGGCGTCTGTGGGCCGGTAAATCGCGAGCCGACACTTGGTCGCTTAGTTTGCCTTAAGTACAAACAAACCGACCATTAAGGTCAGTGTCTGAGAACCCAGAGGCATAGAGACGAGCCCAGCGCGCATCACTACTGCACACACGCAGCCTCAATCAACGCACCTCCCGCGTGCCATCCTCCTTCGTTCGACTGGCCGACAGCCGCGTGCCAAGTCGGGCGGTGAGCAGTCGTCATGGCGAAGTGGCGGCTGTGTGCTCACGCGCAGCGGCACTGTTCGTTGATTGGTTAATATTCAGCCGAGTGCATGTTGGCCAGAGAAGGGAGAAAAATCCACAAATTATCACGAGAATAGTTGGAGTGCACAATATGATGAAGAAAGACACCAGCGATGCATACTGTACGACCAAAGGTCTACTTTCGTAGAGGTATTTGTGAACATTTACCTGCTTATTCTCGTACATTACACATTCATTACCAAACCTTACCATTTGTGTCCGTTCGTAGTCATTTTGCAAGAATGTAAAGGTACCTGGATGCATAAAGCATAGCATGTCGGTGCTACGCTCGATTGTAAGAACGGGTTGATTCTATCTCGTTCGTCCATACTGCACTTTTTTAGAAGTGTTTGAATATCAGTGTGTCACCTTGGTGGTATGGTTGGGTATATAATGGTAGAGACATCGTAGTGTCGAAATGGCGCGTGCACAATGCTATAAGAGATGCGTTAGGTACGACCATAGAAGCAGTAGACGAGGAATGCGCAAAGGTAGCAAAAACATACATTGTACGGATAAAGAGACAGGAGTAACGAAATGTCATTGTCGTGTTCATGTCGGTGCTTGCGGAGATCCTAGCGAAAAGTACCCTGCTCAATAGCGCTACTGCTGGTGGATAGTTACGGTCACCACAACTAGGTTTTGATACTGATGGAAGTAATCTTGTTTATCGCATATTGTAATCTGGAAGCTGTGAAGATAGATCCAGTAATTATATTTGCTCTATTTGCAGTGAAGTACACAATGCACGCAAGAGAAGAAGCTCAGTCCAGTCGGTCTACATCGAATATGTCCCGCAACAAAGTAAAACCTAATCTTTGCTACCTCATTCATTCCGTCGCTCTTTACTACGCGTCTTTGTAAAAGCAAGGGCGCTTGTGCCGTCGTGTTCATATACTTTGTGGCAACGGTATGGCGTGCCAGCTTCGTGCTTCTTGCGTAAATAAGCAGTAAAAATTTAAATACCCTTAAAATTCACCAGAATGCCGTTTATTTATCGCTTTTTACTTTGATACAACAGTATTGCCTATGTAAACTACTGTACCAAACCAATATTTTTTTATAATTTCAAAATGTTAAATTGTACAGCACATCGGTGGCGAATTTTTATCTTTTACTTTTAAAGGAATAAAAAGCCCTTTGAATCACGAAAATAAAAAATGCACCAGATAATCACGAAACTAAAATAAATGCCCCACGTCCTAGTTTGACAAATACGCTTAAGGCATCATCGCACGTTTCCTCCCTGAAACTGGCCCGCATACGACGAAGTCTGCAGACATTGAAGCCATCAGTAAGAGCTATACCAAAAAAATAGATCCATTGGGGTCTATTGATATGATTATGTGTTTTTAACTTTCAAAACTGATAAGCAGGAAGGGAATGAAATCCCGCAAGTAAAACAACATTAATAGCAACAGCAGCACCTACAAAAACAACTGCAGGATCAACACCAGTAGAAACACCAGTAGCAACACCAATAGCAATAGCAGCAGCATCATTAACAGAGCAACACCAACAGCAACCACATCACCTACAACAAGAGCAGCAGCATCAGCAACATCAAAAGCAGCATCAACGATAGCATCAACAGCATCGACAATAGCAACTGAATCAGCAAAAGCAAAAGAAATAACATTATTATCATCAAAAACTTTAGCACCGACTGAATGTTTTTACGTCCGCCACCGATGATACAAAGACGCGTTTACGAACTCATATCTCGCACCTGCGCCCGCAACTTGTGGCTGCAAGCGCAGTACGCCCGCGGCAGAACCCTCTCCGCGGCTTCCAAACAGGGCGGGGTTGGTCACAGCTGTAGCGGAGCTACACATCTCCTAAAGTCAGAGGAAGACTTAACGCTCTTACGAGCAACTTTGCTTCTACGAACCCGACTCAGAGAGTCAACAGCTCAGAGAGCTAAGGTTTTGGTCATAGAACCCGACTCAGAGAGTCAACAAGCTCAGAGAGCTTACGGTCCCCGTTCATAAGGGACCAAACGATTCAAAAGAATCACAGCACAGAGTTCTCAGGAGCAGCTACCTTCGCAGGTATTGCTAGCTCCTACCGATCAAAGACGTCTCGTAAGGCATGTGTCTTTCAGTGATCAAAAGGGGAACTTAAATTTTATTTCTTTATTAAACCTAAAAGAACACCTTAGAACAACGTATTTAAATTGTCCTAAATAACCTCTTAAAAGATCTCGTAATCAATTGATGACAGACATCAGTCTTCAACAATTGATACACTCACTGTGTTCTAAAACTACTTTATAGGGTACCCCCTCTCTTGTGTGCACCACACCTATCGTCGACTACCAGCCGATGTGTAACCCCGTTACACCCCCCCCCCACCAGACTGACGTTACCACAAAACGTCAATCGGCTTCTTTCCTCGAAGAAGTCGGTGTGTGTGTGTGTGCTTAACCTCACGGTTGCTAAACACGAAACACCATGGCATTGCCACCCAACGAGTCTCGGACTCTTTTCTCTTAATTCGACTTCGATGAGGTTGTGGACTATGGTAATGATACCAGTGTCCATGGAGATGACGGGATATCGTCCAACTACGCTGTATCTGATGCTTGACCTCTAACAGCTCCGAATCCGTTCGTTGAATGTGGTGATACCACCGCGCCAGTGGCGCAGCATCATACAACAGATGCAGATGAGAACATCATCACGAACATGCTCGACGAGCAACAGGGGCTAATCCTTCAGAGTGAGGAGAAAGCTCGACGCCGAGCTCATACCCAGGTGGTTGTTCAGAACCGAAGTGGTTACGTGTTTGCAACACCTGACATGGAGCAACGTCTCCGTCAAGCGAAAGGCCGTAGCCTCGCAACATGGGCAATTGCACCAGAGGCTACGTCGCTGAAAGACATCGCATTCCGTAAGGTTCTACATGAGAGGTATCTCGAACCATTCTTTACCACGCAAGGTCAGTGCCTTGCACAGTTTGAGAGTCTCTCTCATGGTGTTTCGGTTCGACCGATAAAGGGCGTGCCCATCTTATTGTTCGCTGGCGAACTGCCCGAGGAGGAGGACAATCAGTTCATCCGTTGGGTGTACCGCAAGCGGCACCTTAGTAGCGTGCCAGCGCTGCGGGGTAGCGTCGATGTGGCTGACGTTCGTCTATAACAAAAGCTCCGGTTCGAGTATGCCAAGGTCAACGCCAGAGGCCAGTTGCGTACACGTACGCGTTATGCTCCGGCTACAACGGTAGCCACGGGTCACGACCCTAAGGTCCGGAGCAACACGCTACCTCCCACCACTATTGGTGAGAAGCGTTCTCGTTCGCATGGCGACCCTGGTTACGATGTTTAAATACATCCACGGCGTAAGGGCAGTCCTGCCGAAGGGGTATCTCATACTCCCACGAGTTCTCCGACTCCGGGTACCCTCGCCACTTCACCAGATACTGGTATTGGCCACGACGACGACGTCGCTGAAGGTCTTTCTCCACATGGAACTGGTGGTTCCCTTGCTCATCGAGCAGCGTCGGTGGTAGTCGGGATACCGAAGGAGGAGCATGAGAAGGTGCTCCGTGAGCTGAGTGGTCTCCGAGAGACATTGGGTAAGACCCAGAGTGCGCTCGACGCGATGCAAGCCCGGGTTTAAGCATTGGAGTTGGCCTTAGCCCGTGTGGATGGTCAGCTTGACCTGCTGGTTCGGATGCAACAGCCGACGACAAGGCCTTATTACCCGGCGCAAGCGCCTCCGACTTCACATGGGACGGGTCCCGATACGGCTTAAGTAATCCAACGTAGAACACTGGGTGCGTGCGCAGTTTGCGCGGAAGGTTGAGCGTGTACGCCAATCCCTTCTTAGCAATGACCGTGAATGGCCCAATGAAGCGCGGACGCAACTTTGTCTTGAAGACGGGAGACACTACATTTGTGGGTAGGTTTTTAGCATTGAGTAGGACAAGGTCTCCGAACTTATAACTTATAATCAACCTCTGTCTTTAGCAACAGCTTGTTCCTTTTGTTTATATTGGCTATCAGCCAGTGCATCACGTACGTGTCGTAACACATTCAAGCGCGTTGCGAGAAATTTTCTTACCTGTTCATGAACAGTAGCAGGGCTGATACCAGCAAGCCGATCGGCAACTCCTCCCCCACCAAGCCCTGACCCACGCAGTGGTAGCGTTAACGGAACGCGAGGGTGTGTGAGACCGTTCACGTAGAACGGAGTAAAGCCTGTAGAGGCGTAAACAGCGTTATTTAACGCAAACTCAACAACAGGGAGCATCGAACTTCAACGTTTTGGTGTATTAGCGCAAACACTGCGCAAGATGTCACCGATAACGCGATTGACTCGCTCGGTTTGACCATCGGTCTATAGTTGATCCGCCGTGGACATGTCCAAACGTGTGCCGAGCACCTTGAAGATGGACTTCCAAAACGATCCAGTGAAGCGAGGGTCTCGGTCAGAGACAATTACCACAGACAAGCCGTGTTCTCGAAACACTTGATCGATAAGCAGCGTAGCTGTTCCTTCACCATCAATGGTATCTGGCACAGCCGCCAAGTGATCCATCTTGCTCAAACGGTCAACAAAGACCACAATACTTGTATTGCCTTGCACATTTTTCGGCAGACCGAACATGAAATCCATGCTGATGGACTCCCAGTACCCAGAGGGTATAGGAAGACTAGCGAGCGGCGCAGCCGAATGAGCTGAGAGTTTCACCCGTTGACACGTTTCGCACGTACGCACGTATGTGCTTACCCATTTGTAAAGTTTGGGCCGCCAATAATATTGGCTCACAGAGCTATATGTCTTCTCTCGACCGAGACGACCGCTCACCGCAGTATCATGCGCCTCATAGAGGATGCGATACTTCAACTCCTCATCATGAGGGACAACGATACGATGGGTATCCTCCACATCCGTGCAATAGCACAACAGGCCCTGATCGATAGAATATCGATGTAACCTTGCACACAAACGTGCCGACAATTTAGTGTCCGAGTTCTTAAACGCCTCGCTCCCTAGAGCACGTAGCAAAGCTACACAATGTTCATATTTGGCATATGCCGAACGAATGAGGTCTGTGACCGATGATGACAGAGTCGTAACATGAGCAAGCTCATAGTCACGTCTACGTGACAACGCATCAGCCAAAGCATTCTGCTTACCCGGCTTATACTTCACCTCGAAGTTGTATTTCGCAAAGAATGAGAGCCAACGAGCCATTCTCTCAGAGAGATGTGGCGACTGGGTCGCAATGCGTAATGCGCATGATCTGTATAGATCACAAAAGGCTTAGAGCCAAGCAGATGAACTCTGAATTTGACTTAAGCATACTTCATTGCAAGTAGCTCTTTGTTATGAACTGGATAGTTCTTTTCAGCTGCTTTCAGCTGCCAGTACTCAAACGCAATGACGCGTTCCTGTACATCATTATCTGTTTGTAACAGAGCACTGCCGATGGCAAAGTCAGATGCGTCACAGACGACACTGAAAGGCCGATCAGGATCGGGCAAAGCCAAGATTGGCGCAACACGAAGACTCTATTTAACAGCCGTAAAGGCTTCATGCTCGGTGTTAGTCCAACACCATTCCACATCATTTTTAAGGAGTTTAAATAATGGCCGAGCTATATCTGCGTAATTCGCACTGTACTTGTGTAAGTAATTGGCAAGACCAAGTCACTTACGTAAGTCCTTTTGGTTCTTAGGAACCGGCCAATCGACTATGGCTTTTATCTTAGCGGGATTCGCTCTAAGGCCTCGTCTACCAATGAAGCACCCTGAAAAGGTAATCTCTTCAGCACCAAAGATGCACTTAGACACGATGGCGTACAACGTATTCGTGCGCATGTACTCGAGCACCGCTCGTAAATGGTCAATGTGATTATCCACATCAGACCGGCCGTTCATAGCACGACTATGGACAAAGATGCATCAAAGTAGGTCTGTGCATAACCTCGGTGAGGTAGAAACAGTTGCGTCACAAGACAATTGAACGTAGCTGGGGCGTTTGACAAGCCCTGTGGCATAACTAGCCACTCCCAGAGCATACCGCTCGGAGTACTAACCGCTGTTACCGGGATATCGTTCTCACGCATGAGTAATTGATAATAACCATCGACTAAATCGAGTGCACTGTACATTGTATATCCCACCATATTGGTCTGAAGAACATCTTTCCGAGGGATTGGCGCCTGAGCCGGGATCGTGGCAGCATTAACCTTATTGTAAGCATGAACAATGCGCCACTTTCCATTGGGCTTTCGAACACAAAATGTGGGCGTGGAATGAGAAGATTTGCTCTCACGAACCATGCCCGCTGCGTGCTTTGCACGAAAGAAGTCGTCTATGACGTCACACTGCTCCTTTGGTAAAGGCCACTGCCGTGTTACGCAGTATTTAGTTCCAGGAACTAGGTCAATTTCGTGACGCACACCTCTGTCAGGAGGTAAGACAGACGGCGGGTCGTGACACACCACGCCTTAAAATTCCTTTACCAAAGGATAAACGGATCAAGAGGATCCTTGAGGATCGAAGATCCACTACGCGCACTAATGTTGCCTTTGTGTCCTCAAGAACTGACTCGTCCAATAAAGAAGATGAGTTCAACTCAACATCGGGTCGAATGACCACTAAGTCGGAAACTCTCCTGTCTTTAAGGCTTGGCTGAATTCGCCATCAGACATTTCATCTAGTTCAAGGAGATTATCTAGAGAAGGAAGAGTCTCAAGATTAATGTTGCCAGCAACATGGCCGGTCATTCCATTGACAAGTGTATATAGTGTATTATTACTATTATCACTCCCTAACATCTCGAACGACTGGCGCTTGACGGTTGCCACCCGACGCCGAGATTGTTTCCTCAAAGAAACCTTACGCCTCCTAGAGGCCGGGACAGTAGGGTCCCTGTAGTTGCTATCTGCTATAGCACGCTCTATACGAAGCTCATGTCTTGATCGACATCTGGTGAAGAGCTATGTAACTCGAATACTTCACCCAGTGGATTAACACATACCACTTCACTTGCATTAAGTGGGCTTTGCCCTGAATGCTCTGGCTGTTTTCCAACAATGTCATTACCGACATTCAGTGAGATGCCATCACGGCCGCCCTCACTCTGTGTAATTTCACGTGCCACCGCACTTACATCATGGGAATTACTTCCTGAATGTCCCGCCCGTAGGCCAACCATGCTTGACGGATGCAGTGACTCATTATCACAACGAGTATCACTCAACGGAGTACATCTCTCTTCAAACACATTAGAAAAGATCCGCTCAATATTCATGTCATAGACATTCGAGCTAGTTAGCTCCGACATACCAATGTCCAGCACATTGATATCTTCCGCCAATGACTCGCGCCAATAGTGCTTTTGTTTCCTAGCAAAGGTGGGTTCATGACTCTCCAAAGCTTCGCTAGGATCATTGCGCGTGGCGCCTAAGGTCTTAGACCTCTAATCGATTCATGGTTCATGGCGTTCAAGCCATGCCATGCCTAGGATGAGATCGTATCTCGAATCCAAGTCAAGGACGAGACAGCGTTCTGTGCTATCACAGTCCAAAAACTTCACGCCCAAGTTCAACGGAACTTTAGGCACAGTAACGCGACTACCCGTCCCTAACTGAACAATGATAAAATCACCGTCGTGCGCTTTGAGCGCCTCAGAATATTAATGACTCCCCTCAAGGAAACGGCGTCTAGCATAGTTGCATGACGCTCCAAAATCGATTAATATCGACCATTTCTTCATAAAGCCTTTAAATATCGCCTCGTCGATTAACAAGCCAGGCTTGTAACCACGCTCTGTGCTTGCTGGCACGGAGCTCTGTGGGGCTAAGCCCTGTATTGCTCTACCTCGTAGAGAAGTGACAGAACTCAGTTCTACCCCAGTAGGGCGCCCCGCGCCTACTGGGTGTCGACGTTTACCCGTGCCATACCAAGTTTCTAGTTGAGGCTGGGGTTTCGACCCGTAGGAGTCGGTCGTTGCTTACGCAAAGGACAAGTGGGACGCAAGTGTTTACTGCTTCCGCACATATAACAGCGTCTCACCTCCTGTAGTTGCTCGTAAACATGAAGCTCAGCTATACCTTCATCTTCAGCATTGCTGAGATCCATTGGTTCGGGCTTACAGTAAGCTGAGCTATTTGCTGAGGTTGCCCTCGCATAGCTTGGGTTGTACCCATTCCAACCAAGTCTTGCTGACTTTGAGTTATGCTCAGCATTCTGAGCGATGCTCACAGCCTCCTTAAAAGTCGAGGGATGGACTCGAAAGACCTCGGTCCTGGAAATGCCATTACGAAGACCTTCCATGAAGACTGTCACGTAGACGGACTCAGGGAGAGGGTCGGACTGCATAGCAGCCATCAGAGTTCTCGCCCCTGGACATAGTCCGTTAACTCGTTCTTACCCTGACGGGTATACAAGAAGCGTGAGCGCACGCGATAGGCCTCGTTAGGCGGCGAGAAAACTCGTAATATGTCTAGCTTGAGCGAATCCCATGTGGGAAACGCCAGGTCGACCGACGTGCCGCACGTCAAAGCCCATTCTCTAGCCTTCAATCGAGCTTTGAGATGGCCAGCGAGACTCGCTGATGCTCGATTGAGATCAAGCCAGATCTCATGGCCATCTCAATCTTACGGATCCAGAGGGTAAAGTTTTCCCCCTCCTTCCCAAATTAATGTTTAACGTCCACCCGAAGGAGATGAGGCTTAACCTCTTCTAGTGGCATTGACACGTAGCGTGTCGGCATAGCCGACGCTACCTGGTCTTGAAATTGCCCTAAAAGGGCCGTTTCGTACTGCATGAAGCTCTCGACTCGTGCATTGAGCACATCGGGACCTTGTGCAGCTAGAAACTCCACATACTCTGGGCCTACGGCCGCGGTGAGCTTCTCAATCGCGGCCTTTTGGGCCTCAGAGAGGGGTGTGGATTGCTCCATCCTCACAGAGGATCAGTCGTTACCGACTCAGGCGTCGATTGAACACGAGTGCTACCAAGTGTAGCGGAGCTACACATCTCCTAAAGTCAGAGGAAGACTTAACGCTCTTACGAGCAACTTTGCTTCTACGAACCCGACTCAGAGAGTCAACATCTCAGAGAGCTAAGGTTTTGGTCATAGAACCCGACTCAGAGAGTCAACAAGCTCAGAGAGCTTACGGTCCCCGTTCATAAGGGACCAAACGATTCAAAAGAATCACAGCACAGAGTTCTCAGGAGCAGATACCTTCGCAGGTATTGCTAGCTCCTACCGATCAAAGACGTCTCGTAAGGCATGTGTCTTTCAGTGATCAAAAGGGGAACTTAAATTTTATTTCTTTATTAAACCTAAAAGAACACCTTAGAACAACGTATTTAAATTGTCCTAAATAACCTCTTAAAAGATCTCGTAATCAATTGATGACAGACATCAGTCTTCAACAATTGATACACTCACTGTGTTCTAAAACTACTTTATAGGGTACCCCCCCCCTCTTGTGTGCACCACACCTATCGTCGACTACCAGCCGATGTGTAACCCCGTTACAACAGCCGTACAATGTAAAAACGAATATGGTTAAGGACGCAAGGTTTTATGTGTGCCACATGAACGTGAGTTTACTAGGACGTAATGCATTTTTTATTTTTGTAACAATCTGGGGCATTTTTCGTATATATTAATTATCTGGGGCATTTTATTTCTTTTCGTGATTAAATGGGGCATTTTTTATTTTCCCGCTATTTAAACAAAAATTCTCTACTCCCGTCTGGACATGCAGTCTATAATATCACAACCTAATATTTTTAATCCCTATTTTTATAGTGCAAATTTATATCACCTACACCATCAATTTCAACAGCCCAAATATGGTAATTTTATTATTAAGTTTGTAAATTTAATCACAAGTAATGGATGCATTTTTACACTTCATTCAACCATGCATATACATACACATTTATGTTTTGTATAACGGGGTAAGCCTGTTACATTTCATTGGCACGAGTTATATAAACGTAAATATCCGCTTGATTAATTGTAATGATCAATTTTACTCTTGCGAGTATAAATTGAAGGAATATGACCTACGAAGGTGATATCCAGCGCCGTCCGATATATTGGTGGATATAGGCCATGCTATTGACCAAATACACCACCAATCGCTGCTAGTTGTGCGCAATAGGCGATGAGCGAGATTACGCATTGGAAATAGGTAATATAATATAGTTTAAGTATGAAAGAATTGTTTTTTATAATAAGACCGAAATATATCAACATAGATTTACTTTTCCTGACTCTGAGCAGGTTCTCGCTCAGGCACTTCTCTCATTTGCACGTACGGTCTACGTGAGGAGTAAGGAGCTAATATCCTTGTATTGTATCGGCACAATGGCCTACCACTTGTATAGTAAAAAGTGTATTCTGTTACATTTCATCATGCTCATAGTCTGTTATCTAAAAAACTAACTTTATAGTCACTACTTGAATTGCAAGAAAAAGAAGATGTGTTGATGCTTCAACGTAGTACAGTAGTACTCATCCCGTTCGATGAAATCGAATACGTTGCTTCTTGATTTTTCATGTAGCTTGCATGACGTGCCAATGTATTACTATGTAGATGTTTATGAAGTTGGTAACGTGATGAACGAATACGATACGACAGCACCGTATTTGATGGCGCGTACACAATGATGTGTTGAATGGTACAGACAAGAAACAAGGCGGATTGAGGTGCAGCATCGAACAAGCAACAAGAGCATATATGCTTTATGGACAGCTAGCAAGTATGTGATGGTGCTATTGCAAGTGCTCATGTAAATGTCTGCTATGATCACCAAGACCACCATCATGCCAAAAATGTAATGGGCCATCGCATGGGTGCTGATATGTGTGGTACACGTCACCCCTCAGTGTCCCATGTGTGATTGTTACCGGTATGATACCGGTGTTACCTCCAATGCTGCACGGTTGCACACTGTCAGTATAACTACCATGCACTAATTACGATATACATGTGATGTACCAGTGTCGCTTCAGCCGTCAAAGGTACGTTTCTGGTTTTACTCTACTGAGGACAAATTCTTACAAATAACTCAATGCGAAGGATTTAAAGCCGTGTTGATATTCCGAAAATGTTGTCGCGTTTCATTTGAATGAGACACACGCGCTGTTAAGGCGTCGTTGATCGCACGAGTTCGAAGTCTTGTAAATGCATATATCATTAAGCAGTAAGCGCTGTTGTTCACCTGAATAGTAAAAGTCTATAGACCAGAACTAGAATCCTGAATAGCTGAGAAGACTCGTTGAGTCGTGTTCATGCTAAAAAAGATTGTTGATGTAAAGCCTTCCTCTGGCAAGTAGCTGTTCTAGCTCCGCTACAGATACCCATGTAAAATGACATCATACAATGATGTCATATGCTATGTAGTGAACACGTCCGGAGAGGAGGCTACTCATCCTTGCGTATTCTTAAGAGAGCACGACGAGAACGGTTGGCGAGTCAAGGATCATCGTCTGGATTCACATGAGAGACTTCGGCCAATCATTTCTCAAGCAATTTCCTGTCAGTCTATACGATCAAGGTCGTGAGTTGAAATTCAAAGTAAGCAAGAATGGATATCAGAATTGTAGGCTTTTTATCAGCAAACATGAAGTTTGACTCGTAAATCCACTAGGAGCTCTTGAGGTGCATCGTAAGTAGCGCAAAAAACCACAGCAGCTTTCATTTTGCTGCAATCTTGACATATCACACGAGCTACCTTGTCTCCTCTCTACCTCTCTTCTGAGACCTCAGCGATAGCCCAGCACGGCTCACGCAATCGGGTATCTTACTTAAACAACTGCTGAAGTTAGTGCTTCCTCTCGGCACAAGATCAGTGTCGTTTAATTGTTCGCTTACGCGACAAGCAGGAACGGCATGAGTCCCAGTACAGGATAGAGACCTCATTAGCTCTAGTAACAAAAATTAAGTGACGCTAGTTATCGAGTAAATCTTCTAGCTTGTAAGAATACTGCTCTGTAACGCCGATCACCACTCGCCACAACACGAAAAGGACGCTAGTGCTCTCTGTTACACTCGATACCAGCTTGAGCGCTATCACTTTTGCCCGTGTAAGACCTATCAGCATAGAATCTGCCAGATGGTGCTACTCGTTGTCAATTTCCATTCTTCTTGATTCAAACTCTCAATATTTTAGCTCAGAAATGGTATCAGGACCACTCATTTCGGACTAATTCATGACCAGTCATTTGATCTGGATCGAAGACCAAATGCATAAATTTACAGTCTGTGTTTTACCAATATTATTGTATATCGTTTGCGCAATCAAGAGGGATAATATACATTTTATTTTTAAAATAGGATAGGCGGTACCATAAGAGGTGAGTTAATCAAAACAAAGATAATGGTTAGAAAAGCTGACATACATTTAGTTTCGAATTTTCTTCATTCTAACAAGTAATAGCACTTGTTGGTCACCCCCATCGACTCTTAGCCACACTCCCCCGCCGCTCGATTCTGCTGCCCGCCATCTTCGTCGAGTCCATTTCGCTTCTTCGTATGGGCTTTCCACTTCTCCTCGCGCTACTGGTCGATTGCGTGTGGCCGAATTATCTGCGTTGGAGACACTGCTCGTAGTTTAGAATTTACGCTTGAAGTTCACGACGCTCCATCCCTTTGAAGGCGCTCCCTAGCAGTTTTGGGTGTGCAGCTTAAACATCCGCTGTAAATCTAAGCGTCTGCTTTAGAGCTAGAGTCACTTAGTTTGTGCGAACTTGGGTACGGCATAAATCTGCGAATAAGCCATTTCATCTGGGCTAATATTAAATAAGAGAAGATGTACGCTTTTTTTGGCTGAGTAAGTCATCCAGTTCTAAAACAAAGTGAAAGGCTGAATCCCAAGTACCCTTCGACTGCAGTAAAGCCTCCGTCTTCGAAAGCACCCAAAACTCCTAGCAATCGGCTAACGATCATAAGGCGTCCGTAATGGAGACTTGGCGCATCATTAAGACCCTGTCCAAGCAGCCCACCAAGGAAAAAGCGATTCTTTCATACGGAGGTAAAACTCGACCGGAACTGCTACATCAAGTCAATGTACTCCTTCAAGAAGTCAAGCGCATTATTCTTCAAGATATTTGCTACAACATACGGAACTTAGATCAAGTAAAGAAGAAAGTTATACTTATCTTTTATCATGGTACAACCTACCAATGTCGAGCTAATACAACCATTGATGCAGATGCTACAAAGACAGCAGGAGCCCATTGACATTTTGGCTATATCTCATAGTGCAGGGGGCCTTAAGGTAGACGGGTTAACCTGCCGACTTACAGCGGACAAAGTGAAGAATATGTTTGACTTATCTACGCGCAAGTATAAATGATAGCTTAACTGCGCGTGGAACGAGGTGGACAAGTGAAAGCATGGCCACCTCAGATACTGGCTATACCGGAAAGCCTATTGCAAGGACCCGCAGCACAGTGGCTCGTACTTCTTCACGAGGATATACACTCAGTGACTGAATTTTTCCTAGCTGTGGAAAAGGAATTCGTGCCTGCGGATCTTTTTCAACGCCTGCTAGATGATCTGCATCGCCTCAAACAAACCTATTGTAAGGGATTGATGGACTATATCGCAAAATTTCGATATATTGTTTCGCAAGTTGAAGACATGACTGAAATAGATTAAAATATCAAATTGAAATGGGAACTAAGACAAAGAACTCAGATAGAAGTCCAGTACTGACGTGATGCAAACTTATTTGAAGCTATTACTGTTGCACTTGGTTTTAAACGCGCACATTTGGGTGGTTTCAACAACCACGCCGTCACAAATCCTCGTCCTAGTGCACCTTATGTGGCTAGAGAATCGCCAGATGCGCCAGAGCCGATAGAAATTGACCATGCTAGGCCATTTAAAAGGTCATCTCAAGCTTAAGATCAACATCGCCATCCAAATGGAACTAAGTGCGCGTTCTGCAAGAAACTTGGGTGTCATATTGAACAATGTTACAAGCGCAAGAATAAGTCAGCGTATATAATACCAGATTTCAGCATAATCGTGCGAATATCAACTTCTTTGAAGATGAGTCGGACAATGGAGAATTCGTTGAAAGCGAATCTGTGGAAGAAGAAAAGTTAGCAACAACGTCCCACGAAGTGGTCACTACAATGAGTGCAGCCAACGCTAGGCCCTATACCGGTAAATACTTATTAATCAAGCAAGGTTCTCTTGACCATCGTGCCGTCAATATCATGCTCGATTAGGGAGCCACATGCAACGTGGTCAAACCAGGGTTGCTGCAACCTTTTATTTCGGAAGTGATAGTACAAGTCACTCGTTTTGACGGCACCAAAATCATCAATAAAAAGGTGAAAAGGTGTTGCAAGCATTGCCTAAGACGGATATATTTTTTCGGAGATCCCTGTCATTAAGTGGTCAATAGATGACTCCCATGATGTAAATTTGAGTAAACCAAGGTTTACGACTCTCGATCCGATCATCAATTGGTGCACACATCATGTGTCATTCGAAACGGGTATAACACTTGAAGATGTGGTGCACAAATCATTTATTATTTCCTCTGTCGAGTTTTTTTTAGGAGACCGAAGCAATCAAATCATGAAGAAATATATCGTACTAAAGTTTGTCAAACTTTCAACTCGGACGGGCCTCAAGAAGCAAAGTTACAGTCATTGCTCGACTCGTTTCAAGATGTTTTTATCGGAATACTACCAGATGAAATCCCTCCTCATCCTTCCGTGATATTAACTAATCTCGTTTAGCCTGGTGCTCGAACAAATAGCTGTTATACATTCTGACTTTTATAGGTGCGACAACAGGCTTTCCAGAGGTTCGTCGATGAAATTCTTTCTCGCGTTTGGTTTGAGCGTTCCGATTCACCATGGATCTCATATATATATGGCATACCCAATAAGAACCACACACTGGAAATAGCGTTTCTTGATCATAATGGATTCGTTCCTGCAACGCGAACATTCTGTTACGTTGGTTTATTGACTTCCGCTATGTCAGCTCACATTCGATTGTCCCCAAAATCTTTTTACCGCGCATCGATGAGTTATTCGATAAGATGCTAAGTATGAGCTATTTTACAGTAATTGGCTTAGCTCCGGAATACCATCAGGTGTGCATTCATTCAAATAGCAATAAGTACACTGCTTTTCGTACGTCGAATGAGAAATAACAAGGGTGCGTTGCTCCTATGATTCTTGCTAGAATTTCGAATAAAAGGCGCACTTAATGCGTGGTCTTTTTGTGAAGTTTGAATTTGTTGTGGTAAATTTGGATGACACATAAAACTTCTCCTTGTCTTACAATGATCATTTCGAGTATATGGCTCTCTTGTTTGCCGTGTTACGCAAAGAAAAAATCTACGACCACATCCGATAGTGCAAGTTTGCACGTAAGAAGGTCAACTTTTAGGGACACACGGGTTCCAGTAAGGGCTTATCGGTTGATAATACTAAGAATGACAAAATCGCAAAGTAATTGACCTCAACCTATATCCGATTATTGCCGAGTTTTCTTGGCCTAGAAGGCTATTATCTCCGCTTTATCCATCAATTTGCTGACATCGTTCTGCCTTAAAGTCGTCTTGTCAAAAGGATACACCGTGGGTATGGATAAATATCGTCGCTTCTCCGACCTGACTTAATTTTGGTATAAGGAGGAAGAGCGATAGAATTATAGCAACGTATTTTCATTTAATCGCAGATTACACTTACATAATTTAGGTCAATTAGAAACTGTAGGGGTAGAGATGTACAGTACGCCGGCCGTTCCGACGTATTTGGTCGGAGGACAGCGCCAAATATGTATATGTCAATACAAACCCTAAGTCACGGGTGTACCATCAACCTATTTGCGTATTGTCCGACTACAAATGAGCTTAATTGATCTACACATGTATCTGTCAATATAAAACCCAATTCACGGGTGTATCATTTGCATGTTTTCGTGGCGAGTAATTTCAAATGAGTTTGGTTGATCTGCAGCCTGGAAACTCCAAGCATACCAGAGCGATAGCTGTAAAGGCATTCGTGAAATTTCTACAGTCTGAGAATGTAGATCTAGAGTATGTCAAGGGCTGCTTTCAGCGCGACGACTCTGGGTAGTACATTGTGTCTGTATTAAATGAGTTCGGTATGTATCTTGCTTTTATGAATGCAGGGCTGGCAACCCGCTTGCTAGACATTCTTGCATGCAGTACTACCGACAGACTATGCATTGGTTACTAGATCAGTTCCCGCAGCAGCGTGCTTTACTCGAATCACGGCTACTTAAAATAGGTAGAACGTTAAAGAACTACGGTGTTAAGAGAGAAGGTGGCGGGTTTGTGAATAAGGCCAATGCGTGTACGGAGACTGACTTAAGGCGGATGATATATTATTTGTATTCAAAATGCAGGCTCGTCTAGTAATAACAATGATGCAGATTTGCTGTGCCTTCTTTGGAACTTATTTGGGCGCGCGTCGGACTTGACGCTCGTCCGAAACAGAATGTATCAATTGATGCGAGTGAAGTATTCTTCGTACAAAAACGTGCGAAGATCAGGGACTCTCGATATTCCCCACCGACGACTTCTCCACGTGTCCGCTACTCGCCATCTCTATAACTCTGATCACACATGCAGAGATGTGTGCCGACCTCCTCGACAACTAATTCGCTCAATCAGAAATCATCGCAGTCAGATTCGGCCCTTAAACGCCGCTGCTCGACGTTCTCGACCACCCAGAGGCTTCCTGCGGCGTCCAAGCTGCTGCTGTCTCAAGTACATTCAGCTCACCATCAATATACAGCCAAGTCAATTGCCTCCTCATCCTCGTCGCCGCTCGATCTCGAGTAGAGCAGCAGCTCACGTCACACTCATTCCGGGGTGGCGGTGTGCAGCACGCGGATAGCAGCGCAAAGCTCGCTGCGCGCTGGGAGTTTCAGCCGCGGTGCCTAGAACATGAGCACGACAAACAAAGCCGTCCAGCTACGTATCTAATACAATTAACGAAGACCACGAGGATGCGAAGGTGTTAAGCTGCTGGAAGCCGAAAGAATACGTGTCGCTCGCCGACTTTAGTGTCTTTGATGCTCAGACTCAGGACAGTATACGCGAAGTGCAGGCGATACTGTTCGAGACCTGTCAGATCCTCAGCGAGAAGAAGTACAACGTCAGTCAGTGCGTCCTCGTCGTGCTAACCGCGTACCTGGTCTTGCATTTCCCGCTTCTAAAATATGCAAAACCCAACGGTCCAGTTGTCAAGCGCTTGGAAACTTGCGTGCTGGAATCTAGTCGCACCCTTGCCAATTTGCTCGCACGGCCCACGCATCTCGCAGCGTCTCCCTGTGCAAAAAAAGATAAAGAAGACGAAGAAGAAATGTCCAAGAAGATAAACACAGATTCAGAAGAACGCAAGCTCATTCGCCACCAAGCTTTTGTCATTAATTAATTTATCAGACATACAAGACGACAAGACGAGCGCATGGATGCGATAGGAGCTAAGCCCGACGAAACGCGGCCTTTAAGAAGAAAACAGGTACAGAGAGAAGGATAAAAACGTCAGCAATTCTACAAAGCATAGATAGCAGTCGTCGCTAAATCACCTTTACTCAGTTTGGTTCGAGTGGTACACGCGAGAACCGCAATTATGGAGCGCCCACGGTGAGAATCAGAAGAAGTCGGACTCGAAGCTGCTCGCTGCTTTCTTCAAGCTGTTTCTTGAGACGGGCTTCACGCTGGACGATCAAATGCCAACGTACCGTAACGACGTGTTGGCGCTCGGCTTGCAGGCAGAATCAAACGTCTTAACGTTCCTCGGCGAGCGCGGCATCCATTCAAAAGTCGCCGATGCGGTGCTGAAGCAGATGCGCGCGCTTCGTTGAACCGGCAAGCTAGACCGGCAAGCTGAACCGGCAGAATCTAGCGCTACCGAAGTCTTCTCTGGTCCGGCGTAATCGTTGATCTAGATCCTGGATACACACAAAACATTCTTGAAGAAGTGTAAGGCAAGGCACGATGCACCAAATGTGTACACATTGTATAATACGTCGGAGGGTCGCAGATCTAATGGTATGGAATGACGATCAAGAAGCTGCCATTGTACGGTTGAAGTCTGCTGTCCAATACGCACCTGTTCTGACTCTACATAACTTTTTACGCCCGATTTTTCTCACAACGGATGCGTATGGACCGTGCGTTAGCGGCGTTTTGTCTCAATTTTAAAATGAGCATTATCATTCCATACCTTTCTATTCAAAAAAGCTTGGAAAGAATGAGCTGAACTAGCCTGCTCATGAGAAGGATCTGTTTGACATCAAAGCTGTATTCGACAAATGGCGTCGTCACCTTTATGGCCATCACTTTGACATTTTTACTTACAACAGCCCCTTTTCCTAACTGCTACATCACCTTAAAGTATCTCCCAAGCCCGCTCGGTATCTAGCGACTTTTGCTTAGTAAACGTTTACGATTTTATTAAATTAACGGTGATTTAAACGTCGTTGCTGATGCACTATCAAGCCGTCTAGATGACTCTGTCGCCAGTTTTAAACACTTTCACAAGTGCGATAACGGTTGCCAGGAACGCGATTAGCGTTTACGATGTTCTCCCAGGGTGCCAACTCTGCCCGGGGATGATTATGCGGCCATTTTAGTATCCGCCTTACTTACAGTGTCATATGTCGAGTTGTCACATGACGTTCGTAAGATGCTTCAACAAAGGCTACGCTAGGGATGCTGAGTTTATAAAGCATGGAAAGAAGCGGAAGCAAGCTTTCTTTTGGTCAAAAAAAGACGACTTGTTATTTTTGCGTCCTGCAAATCGGCTCACACGGCTTTGTGTACCAAAGAACAACCGTTTGTAAACTCAAGTTATACCCATATACCATAATTCGCCCATCGCTGCTCATCCTGGCGTTCGCAAGACATTTTTGCGAGTTGCTCAATAATATCAGTAACTTTTTGCAAAGCGACATTAAGGAATGTCATAAACATGCGAGGCCTGTGCACTGTGATAAATAGGCACGGTTGAAGTTACAATTGAGGAATCGGCTGACGACTTAGAGAGGCGTTTGAGAATCAGTTGAGTGATTGATTGGACAGGTGCGTGGATGGGCGATTAATTGTACAGGAGTGATGGAGAACAAGAACAGCTAGTCCATCCTACTATCACGGAAAAGATAAAACTACAAACAATGTGAAAATTCTTTTATTACAGTGCCACCGACTTCCTCTCTACAGCTTGCATCATGGCAAACGAACATGCACGCTAGAAGCTCGATAATCAGCATAAAAACGGATTACTTATGCCGATGACAGTACCCGATACATGCTGACAGGTAGCGTCAATGGATTTCATCACAGAACTTCGATTTCAAATGGATTAAATGCCATTTTAACGGTTGTCGATATGTTATCGAAACGCACAAAGTACGCAGCAGTTTACGGCACGGACGATGCTCATGCAACGGCTTAGGTATTTTCTAATCTTTCATTTCGGCACCATGGTCTACCCGAAGTCATCATCAGTGACAGAAAAAGCAAAGTTTTTATCAGCATTTTGGAGCTCGCTGATAACAAACATTGGGGTAAGTATAGGTTGACAACCGCCCATCGCGCTGAAGCTGATGGACAAACCGGGCGACAAATTTTTCGTAGAAGATACGCTTAGACGCATGGTATCATAGTATGGCACATATTAGACCGATCTATTGGAATATATCGAAGATGCACATGCTACACTCGTCGGTGCATCTACTCGATATTCTCCCTTCAAAATTGACACGGGAAGAAAAGAACGCTTTTTATAGGAAAAGCTGCTATGGGCAAACGTTCCGCAAAAGGAGATTGACGAACAAGGTAAAGTGTTTGCCGAAACACGAAAGAAGATACTTGATCAAGCTCGTAAGAACCTTATTAAGGCTCAAGCTACGCAAAAGCAAGACTACGACTAAAACGTCGACTAATCAAGTCTAATTTTGAGGTTGGAGACTTAGTGCTGCTTGACACGCGCAAAATACATTTGACACATGCCGCCAAAGATATAGAAACAACGAGAGCATAATTTGAGGCAAGATAGGTAGGACCGTTTAAGATAATTTAGTTGATCAATCCTAATGTGGCGCGCCTAATCTACCAGACAGTGTGAAGAGGATCAATGCAACTTAAACGTTGATGTGCTGTCAAAGTACGAGCCTACTATTGAACGATTTCGTATCTGCCCCATACCAACAGTGTCCAAATTCGAGGATAACGGCGCTGAGGATCAGCTTTAAGTTATT
Organism: Hyaloperonospora brassicae; assembly: GCA_947650285.1. Lineage (NCBI taxonomy): Eukaryota > Oomycota > Peronosporomycetes > Peronosporales > Peronosporaceae > Hyaloperonospora > Hyaloperonospora brassicae. Next base: position 186,827 of record CANTFL010001466.1, read on the forward strand.
AAACGTCTTTTAAATATAATTAATTTAATCGCCAGTTACACTGGGTCGTTCAATGGCATGGTAACACGGAAGAAGACGGCAGCTGGGAAAAAGAAGAACATTCGGCATGTCTTCCATTAAAAAGGTCTTTTCGAAGCTGAGTATAGTCGGCGACGAGAGATAAATTAGGTGAGGATGTCAGGACCACTCATTTCGGCCTGATTAATGACCAGTCATTTGGTCTCGATTGAAAACCATTTATTTTGTTTAAATTCATAATTTGTATGTTAGACTAAAATCGGTGTATATCGTTTGCGCAACCAAGACGGATGATATATATTTTAGTCTTAAGCATGGGATAGGCGGGATCATTAGAGGTGAGTTATTCAAAACAAAGATAATGATTTGTAAAGCTTACATACATTTAGTTTCATATTTCTTTATACCCTGACAAATGGACAATTACGTACAAGTGATGATAGGACTATGATGAGCAAGTTATATATGTATTTAGTTTATACTTCATTTGCTCATTATAGTATCTAAAGGTTGACCAATGATTGGTGTTACACAGAATCTGTAATGGGGCACACTCTTACCACATAGTGGTAAACCACTTGCACTGATTACAGTGCAAGGGTGTGCTTCCAAAATCTTACGTAGTTTTTACGTTCAAAGGATGGTAACTACCTGAGCAAGAAACTGCGCAGACGGAATAAACGTAGAGCTGTATATTTCATCTATCTAGGTCTCATTTATAAATGTAAGTTTATCTTACTTGATCAGTATTGAAAACAAATCTTAGATATCGAATCTCACTCATTCGCAGTGCGCGCGTGTAGCACCCATTTGTGATTTATTTAATTGAGATTACATCACATTTTCACGAATAAGTCGAGCGACGTGAATATTAAGTTTGAAAAGAATGATCCTTCACTTTCATCACATGAGTGATTTTTTTACAAATTACAAATGGGGATAATTTTTACATCGACACAATATGCGTAAATGACATGTAACCGGATTACCCCGTTGCAAGATAAATCGACCTGTTATATTTAGTTTACACGTATGAAGAATTCATTTTATTTGCTAATATAATCAGTGATGTACGTGTTGACTAAGGACTTTTAGTAAGGGGGCTTGCGCTTCTGATATTCTTTTTATTACCAATACCGTATCTTTGTTAGATCCAGCACGTGCCTAATCTGGTACGCAGCTTTCTCCCCATCAAATCAGGTATCTTCTGAACATTTGGGCCGTGTAACATCCTAGCTTTCTTTCATACACTCCTCCCACGGCGCTCATGTTTATCATAAGCCAATCTCCTCCCGCAATTCCATTATCCTTGACGCCGGCAGGCTTTTAGTTAGCACATCTGCGAGCATCTCTTTAGTACACACGTACTCTGGTTTCACCATTCCTTACTCGCTCGTGCCTCTATTTAACTTTGATTTCACGTCCACGCGATTCTGGCTGTTCGATGTCGCTTCATTCTCTATCTGCTTGATAGCTGCTTGATTGTCTATTAGCATTCTCATCGGCATCTTCACACTCACCCCAAGCTCGCCCAGTGGGTTCTTTACTCCAAGTAACAACTTCACTCTTATCGCCGCCGAAACAAATTCTGCCTCGGCGGTAGACAGCGCCACGGATGATTGCTGCTTCACTTGCCATCCCACCGGCATTCCTGCTACCAGCATTAGTGCTCCGCTTACTTATTTTCTGGTGCTCTTGTCAGCAGCATAGTCAGCGTCGGGATAGCTCATCAATTTCACACTTTCGCAACATGTGGCTCCTTTCGTGTGAAATTAAACCCCGCGGTTCCCGCAAGGTATCGCTATATGCGCCTGGCTATCTTCATGTCTTGTTCAGTCGGCGCATGACTGTGTCTTGTGGCTCGAAGTACCGCGTACGCTTTATCTGTCCTGCTACATCGATATACCCACAGCAAGCTGCCCACTAGTAATTGGAAGTTTTCTCACGCTCCTACTTCGGCGTTCCAGGTCCTCTCTCAGGCAAGAGTTTTGCTTTCTCGCTCTCCAACTCCAAAGGTAATTCTTCTGCAATCGGCGCTCGTACCGCGTTTGCTTTTTCCAGTCTGTTTCTTTGCAATTATTTCGTGATGGTCTACTCCTGGTCCACTGTGTACCCATCTTACATATCGTACGAAATACGCATTCCAAGGAATTTCTCAACGGGTCCTAGATCCTTAAGCTCCAGACTCACCATGTCTTTTCCAAACTGGTCCAAAAGCCCCTCGTTTGTCGCAGTAGCCAACAAACCATCCACATACACGCCCACCACTATAATCCTTGGACCAATCATCTTAAAATACACACGCGTCGGTGACGGACATTCCAAAACCCGCCTGCACTACCGTTGGGTGCAGCAGTTGGTTGCAGAGCCTCCCATCTTGCTTTAGCCCGTAGAGGCTCTTAACAAAACGGAGGCATACATCTTTATTGTATTTTGCTCCCAACCGTCCAAGCCAATCGCTAAGGATGCTTTTGCCCTTGGAAACGCGTAGGCAAATTTTAAAGCATTCCTCTTTATAGGCCTTTAGATAGGCGCTGATACATCGTAATTTCGCGCACGTATACCCCATGATCTTGCCACTGCCAAGATAAACTTCCCGCTCGTCATGTCAAGCACTGCGGAGAAGATTAAATTATAGTCTCTCCCGAAGATTTGCTCATATCCACCTACGACGAGACGGACCTTATAGCGCTCGACAGCACCGTAATAATCTTTCTTATTTTTTAATACCCACTTGATTCGCAAAAGGTGCATTTTGGGGCCACGCCAGATCACTTCCCAAGTCTGATTCGCGACGAGTCAGGCGATCTCCTCCACCCTCGCCTTTTTTTCAGGGTTGCGCGTCTGCCACCTCGAGTGAAGATTTGTAGGAATTGGGTTCAGGCAAGTATGCGAACGTCTCCTCCTCTGCCCCCACGGCCGACATAGCAGAGAGGGGAGCAGTAGTAGCGCATTGTGCGGTATCACTCGCGACTTCATGCGCATCGGAATAGTTCGCGGTTTCAAGTGCTTCATCAGCTTCTTGCTGGCGTCTCGACTTTGTGCGTTTTCTTCTCAAGCATCTCACACTCAAGCTGGATCCATCGTCGCCGTCTTCGTGGTCGGCTTTTGTCGATGTGCTAGTGACTCCTGTAATGCGAACGCTCTCCTCCCGTCCTCGATTGCGCTGTCTGTCAAGCGCGAGCCGTTCTAAAGCGTCCTCATACTCATCGTTAAGAACTTGTGAAACCTGCTCTGGACCCTCCATCGTGAGACTTTCGAACTGGATGACGTGACGTGTCATAACAACGGTCTTAAATCCAGGCAGATAAACCTTACACCCCTTCGTCTCCTCATTTTCCGGATAATAATTCTCACGGCGCTTAGTTTGCCCGTCGACTTGTTCATAGGATTCTGGTACACCTTGCAAGGTACCCAAACGCTACGACATCAATCACACCCGGCTTCCCCGTTCAAACCTCCAGTGGCGGCTTCGTCTTGCGTTGGCGCGCGTTGGCATAGGGTTAAGGACATACGCTGCGTATTCTGCTGCGTAGCCCCAGAAGTTAATTGGTAATACAGAACCAAAAGGCAATGCACCGCTCCATGTTCATTACGGTGCGGTGCACTCGTTCCGCCTTCGAGTTTGATGCGGACGCGTGTGGTATTGTAACTTGCCGTCCGATGCCCGTGTTCTGACAAAACAGGTCAAGGTTACGGTCTTCGCCGCCGCCTTCGGTGCGTAAAATGTGCACACGTACATTGAACATACTCTCAATGAACACCATAAAACGTTCGAACTATTTTGCCGCTTCACGTTTGGTTTTAGTCACAAACAAGCGGACACTTGGACTTATTATCCTCAAAATTAAACAAATACCGTGTACTCTTGCGATCCATGGGAGTAATCGGTCCTTATGGTCGCTGCAAATTACCCCACTCATCACATCGATCGGAGCAGTCTCCTCGCTATCCTTTCGTGGATGAGTAGTCTTCGCTTTTTTGCCTTCGGCCCAAGTCAAACAGTTCTCCCGACTCGATCCGTGAGCTCAATTCATTGCCAGGATCGGCAGCCATCCTCCCAACGTCACCATAGTTGAGGTATCCAAAGCGTCTATGGAAGTGACCTAAGCTACCTTATAAAACCGTTATCTCTTTAAGTGCGGACGCTTGAACTACATTCATCACAGCGTCGCGCACTCCTCTTCCTATCCTAGAGTGCCTCGATCCAAGACCAGGACATTGTTCTTGATCTGCACGTACATGACCACGCTGCCATCTTCTAAGATAGCGTATCCCTTGCTCGTAGCACTTAGCTTAGACCCTTGCACCATTAACGAACCCAGCGATATCGGTTAAATGCCAAGCGTTGGCGCATAACATGTGATCTTCAGCTCCATCCAATATGTATCGTCATCAGCTTGCACTCTGAACCTCGACTTTCCGCGTCGAGTCACTCCCAGCGTGCTCTTTTCCGGCAGGACTACACCCTTGGGCTCGTCGCATTCTTCCCACTCGTAAGCATGCTTGCATCTCGTACTAGGTGCGTGCTCGCCATTGAAACCACTATACCGTCCTGGTCTGTAAGGTCTCCAGCGACTAGTCCCTCCAGCGATCATCGTGGGATTTCACTTCCGTCTTCCTTATTTGGGCAGTTTCGCGCGATATGTCCCACTGTGCTGCAGATCACGCAGGTTTTTGTTTCGGTGTACCTCCTGTTGGTGGCTGCGGCGACTCTGACTGGACTAACTGATTGTCTTTCGTTGTCCTCGTACGTTTGCGCACATTGAATTATTCTTAAGCGCGTGGACCACGTAATTTGTTCTCTTTTTTGTCATATTGATTCGCCAGCACTGGCCTTAACTCAGGGCTCTCATGCAGCATTAAGCTTTCAAGTATCAGCGACGAAGACGCTCCTGTCGCGTTTTGAATCGCCATAAGGAACATGAAGTGCAAGTGCCACGTGTTTCCACTACTCTTATTCGTTTTAAATAATTACGACACTTGCACGCTTGCAAAGATTCTGTAAAACGCTGACTCCATCTCCTCAAGCGCGTAGCTAAGTGTTGGCTCGATCACCTACCATTCATCTCGAAGTCCATTAAAGAACTCTTCTGCCTCTCCACGGAGGAATCCTCCCAGTTTGCTAATCTTGAACTTCTCTGCCCATTGGTATATACAATCTTCCTGTGCCATTTCATTATCGTCTCAGAAGCCTCGGGCCAAATGCTTGAGCCCAGCTCCCAATCCTTTATGGAGTTCCTATTCCGTTATTATTCTATGCTGATCTTCGTATCCTTGGCTAATGGTCACCGCTCTCCTCCTCCGCTTTCCAATATATCACCTTCGTCGAGAAGAGCGCTCTCCCGCGAGCCTTCATTTGCTAGGGCTTCGGTTGATGCCCATAAGCTTCTGGGATCCTCTTTCGCTGTTGCGTGGACAGCCGCTTGCGATCTGCCTCGCGCATAGCCGCGCTCCCCTATATCTCGCAACCTTTGCTCGATTTGCGCGGCTGTTATTTGCGCTTGTCGCCACGCCTCCCCAGCCTCAACTCCAGCTTGCTGTTCACAGCGAGCTTCCTCACTTAACGCAGCTTCTATTTGGAGTTGCGTTTCTTCGACTCTTCTACCTTCTACACCCAATGCTTGTTCTCGGTGGCATTGGGCTTCTCATTCGTTCAGAACTTCTTGCTTGTGTCTTGCAAGGCTCTGCTCCTATTCTCTAACGACGCGTAGTTGCTCCTCGTGTCGTCTGACAATTTCCTCTCGTTCCGACTGCAACCTTGCTTGAAAATTCGCGACTTTCTGCGCTTGTAGCTCCGCATGAACTCTCAATGCCTCGCATTGCTGCCCCTGCTGTTCAGCCTCTCCCTGCAGCTGTCCATGTGCACCAGCAAAAGCATCGTGGTTTTTAACCTGCTGTTGAGTGCTAGCGTCTGCTGCCGCCCGCAGTGCCTCCCGTGCAGCGGCATACCATCAGTTGTGCTGCTGCTGTTTATTGTCTCAAAGCTCGTCTTTGAATCCGTAAGCTTGCGTCATGGACCCGGGACTCGAAACCGAGTACATCCCCTGATTCATCGACATTAATGGGTCTTGCTGAAGCCGCCACTACCTCTTGTGGGGCGGCATCTATTAGCCTTGGGCGCTCTTCTCGGGCCGGTACCTCTTCTGGTCCAAAGGTGAGCCCTGTCGGGTCGGGTAATGTGGGTCTTTGCACCTCTAGCTCTTTCATCCTTGCCAATAGTGCAGCTTGCTGCTCCATAATGATGACCAACGCTGTCCGAAGATCCTCCTCGCTGCTGCTGCTTGATCTTTCAGGAGTTGATCGAACGGCTCCTCGCCATCGAGCCATCGACGCAGCCATTGCTCGTTTAAAGGCATCTCCCTGCTCTCTAGCCTTCCGGTCCATTGCGCCCTTAACCTGTTGACAAAGGACTTGTAGTAAGGGGGGCTTGCGCTGCTGATATTCTTTTTCTTACTGACTTGTTATCTTTGTTAGATCCTACACGTACCTAATCTGGTACGCAGCTGTCTCTTCATTAGATCAGGTATCTTTTGAACATTTGGGCCGTGTTTCATCCTAGCTCTCTTTTTAACAGCACGTGCTGTGGATGATACGTATTATGCGTAAAATATGTTGTGTGCTTCCCGTTATTTTATATACAATCCAATATGATTAGCGGAGACTCGACGGCCAAGCCGATATTCAGCAATTGTCGGGCAAGCTTTCCTTCTGTCAATTTACTACGGTATCTATAGAGATTAAGCAACAGAGTCATTCTCCCAGGTTCTTGGTTAAGAGCTTATATGTGTTTGAAGACGCGGTATTCAACGCTGTTACTTCTGTTCATTTTTGTAATTATTTGGCGCATTTTGTGGTTTCCCGTATCTATTGGTAAGGTCTTCGTAACATAACATGTCTGATCTTACTTTAAGTAGAGCAACCTGCAAACACATAGTCCAGCTACTCACTTATCACTCATGGTACGCCTCTAGAAGCGATTAGTGTTCAAGTTGTCTGTTACGATATCAACCATATCAACCAATCAATTGCAGTGTTGAATTTTCCTCCGAAGTCAATATTTCTAAAGTATCTACTCAGTAAAGTAAATATTGGTGAATACTTTCAGGTTAGACATTGTCATTGATGCACCGTTGGGGCGAATGACATATAATGGGCTCACCATGTTACAAAACGGATATCCAGCGTTCTCCCATCGGTAACGACCTGGGACTTAGCGTATCTCCTAGACTTTTGCAGACCTCCATGGCATATGCATATCGATAGGGATGCTTAGTCTAAAACTCATGTTTAAAGAAATAATACTTACTGTAAACTTTTTACTATAATGCAAACATAATAAACGAAGAACATGTGACTGTGCAGACATATTCTATCCGCCAAAGCCAACATACTTAATTCTTCAATTTCTTTGCAATCATGTATCGAGGTAGTTCGACAGTTTGTTATGTCAACAAGCAACAGCCTTCTTCCATTTTGACTGCTGCTGGTGAAGTACCTGCTTGTTCAGCTGTTATTGATGGTGTAGTTATGGCGATGGTGTTGATGTTGTATTGCCACAGGTGCGGGGCCAAGTCAACTACGTGAACGGATGCGTGTACATGACTTCCGGACTTGAGCGGTGCAATATAGTAATCTTGCCGAACGGCGTTACCTAATATGTATCTTTAACCATGATCAGAGGACCTTTATTACCCCTGACAAGAGGTGTACTGTTCATCCGCGTAACTTTCAGACAGATGTGAAGTAGCTGCAGAGAAGTCTGGCCAGTACCTTACGCACAGGCACAAATTGCTCCGCCTTCGGGCTTGGGAGTCATTGGTAATGGATGGACATCTAGGCTGACGTTCACAGTCTTAAAACATTCATTGTTTTCTGATGCGGATTAATGTCTATAGGCTCTTTTCGTCTGGACTCCTATAGCATGTTGCCATTGGCTTCAAAAACCTGCAGTACAACTAAGAGCTTACGTCACTACATACAACAACTCAGTAGAGTAGAATAAAAGTACATGTGCAAGCTCTGATCCAGCTCGCTTTAGTCGTGCTGGATAAATATGTAAGCTACATTACCACTTGCTGTCAATAAATGGACGATTGTGTTTAGTTACATTCCCCTTGATTTGGCTTCACTCGCTCGTCTCGTGCGACCCAGTACGAATGCCTATCTCCTCGTGCTTTGTCTCTTCTATAAGCGTGAGATTCGCGGTTGTGCCATTTATCGTGCGCGCGCAGGTAGCAGTAGCATGAGCTTACGCCTCTGTATGCAATTGATTGGCTTCTATAAAATTGTACGCCTGCAAGAAAGCAAAACTTGCCTGATGCGATATTGGACTTTATTGGTCTAGTCTGGACGTTATTGTCACGTAACCGAGTCGTGCAACACGGATGAATTGTATACAGGCCTAATATCCCATGACGTCACAGGCTGACGTCACAGACTGACGTCACAAAAGGACGTCATTAATAACATTCCAGAAGGACGTATATTGATAGGTTTAGAGGTAGCGCAGGGATGCGAACTAAGTACCTCTATTATTCATTTTCAATTTACTAAGTGAACGACGAGTCTTCACATCTGGTAGCTTTGTTGGTCTTCGCCGTCCCCGCCTCCGTCCGTACTGCACCACCGTAGTCACTCAAGAGCAGTGATCAGGAGACTATTCGTAAGTCCCAAACTTTTTTTAAGGGCAGGGACTCCTTTTTTATTGGCTGTAAATCCTACCGGATCATTATTACTGCTGCTGTTATCGAGATTAACGTCTTGATTTGCTATAAATCGTCTCATTTCATTTATAAGTTAGTTTGGTAAACGTAGGGTCAGTTCTTCGGTTCATGACCGGTCACTCGCGGAGGCAACCAACGAAACTAAACATCAACGACTCGCTGGCCCAGCTGTCCGTAAAGAAACCAGACGAAGCCGATAAGTGCCGCGTATATCTGCTAAAATCTATCCGCCGCATCAGCCGCTTCGAGAAACACCTGGATACGTCCCAACGCTCCGACTCGCGTAAGAACATCAAAACTCGATTACTATCGCACGCAATTGACTTGGTCAGCTTCAAGAGCATGGTAAACCTGCAAATCTCACGCGAAATCACTAAGCACAGGGTCAAAACTATCCGAGTCCCTTGTGCTGGGCCTCAAAGGTACAAAATCGTACCCGTAAGCCAGCTACCGACCTTTAAATTGAATGAGTCCTTGAGACCCGGACCAAAATTTGTTAAGGGAAGCACTCAAAATTCAAATAGGACCTCAGATCAACTACTTAGAGTTAACTAATAATTAATTGCATTTAATAACTGCATTAGTACAACAATGTCCACCCCGATGAATTCCTATCAGCATTTGCAATTGCTATACATATATTTATAACTATAAAAAAAACAAGCGCAATTGCTCGAGCAATTTCAAAAATCAAAACAGTTCTCGGAAATCACGCTAGCGGGTGTGAAACTTCCGACGTATGGGAGAAGGTTGGATAAATCCTTTCAGATCTACAAGAAGCAAGTATAACCTTACTTCTTTGCAAGAATTGTGGACTGGAAGAGTCTCTAAATTTCGCAAAGAATACTCGCTGTCTTAGGCGGAACACTGAAGCAAGGAGCCGTTCAGTGGTATGTGACGCAAAAACAGTATGTCACATATGTGGACTACTTTTTCAGCAAAGTCGAACGTGAATTTGTTCCGGCTGATTTGCAAGAGCGTCTGCGCGAGAATGTAAACAACATGAAAGAGCGCGATTGCGAAGATCTCCCTGATCATGTGTGCAAGTTTTGCCACTTAGTCTCTAAAGTTAGAGAGATGAGCGAGCTGAACTGTATCATGTGCTTTCTCCGTGGACTTACTGGTCGCACGCGGAGAGAAGTTCAGTCTCATCGCTGTACAACACTCTCCGAAGCTATTGCGCTTGCGTTGGACTTTTACCGTTTCTATCCGCAGAGACATTCTCGAGGAAGTCCACACGACATTCCGCGGCACAGGTCATATGAAATCAATCGTCGATATCGATCAAACGATCGTAAGTAGCCAATGGACATCAGCTACGTGCAAATTCCGTCTCGTGATGAATGTCGCCGAAGTAATTTGTGCTTTTCAGTGCGGAAGTTCTAATCATCGCTCCGCCCAGTGTCGTCATTGCCAGCCACGTAATAATCGCGGTAACAATCGTTCAGACCGATATTATCAGCAAAATGTAAGTCGTCAACATGTCATCAATGTGTACAGCCGTGAGGATAAACAAGAATCAGATGTTTGTGGCCGTTTCACGATCAATGCCGTAAAGGTCCAAGAGCCGACAGAAGTCGAACATATTGGTTTTGAACTAAGCAGCTTTAAATCGGACATGCCCGTGCAATGTCAACTTCTAGTGCGTGATGGTGTCATTTGAAACAAATCCGTCAAGATTTTGATCGACTCTGGTGCGTTCACAATTTTAATCAAACCTGGTCTGGCATCCAAACTACTAAGCGCACAAATGGTACAAGCGCGTCGTTTTGACGGAACGTGGGCATAAAATCTGTATACAAAGAGAATGGAAGAAACCGTTCGCGTCGAAGGTATGAAATTCCCAAGGACGCAGTATATGGAATGGGACCTAACGGATACGCATGACTTATTATTTGGTCAACCATGGCTACCAAGTACAACTGAAGGATCTATTGGCGATCGCAACATATTGAAGTTGAATCTCACACGAAGTGTGAAAAAGTGGATGGTCCTACCTCCCAAGAGAATCTGATCAGTTTAGTATATGAGGAGATATATCAGCTGAAAGTTACCAAGGTCGACCCATCAGAAACTTTAAGAGTTAAAATCGGTTCTGGAAAATTACAAGGATGTATATCCCGGACAACTTCCGAAATATATGCCTCCAAAGCGATCAGTGAACTTCGAACTGCAAATAAAGCCTGGTGCAGTGCCGAGCGCCCGTACTCCCTTCCGTTTTTCAAAGGTTGAGCAAGACGCACTGCAGCAATTCGTTAAAGATAATATACGAAAAGGATGGGTAGAATTATTAATTTGCCATGGGTCTCTAATATTTTTGGAATCCTAAAAAAAGATCCCACGACCGTAAAGTTCCCAAAACGCGCCGAATCGCTCCGAAGCAAAAATTTGAAAATTCTCCTTTGCTGGGTAATTGAATACCGCTATGTGAATAGCATGTCAGTCGTGGCAAAAATTCCTTTGCCGTTCATCGAAAAACTATTCGGCCGCATGGTTGGATGCAAGTACTTTACGCTTCTTCATCTTGCTCATGGGTACCATCAAATGGTAGTTTTGCCATCAAGTCGACCCTATACGGCTTTCAGAACCCAAAAAGTAACGTACCAATGGGGTTATCTGGAATGCCTAGGGTTTGGTCACGTCTTATGCGAACGTTGTTTAGGAATCTAGGCACCTTTGTTGTGGTGTATCTGGACGACATATGCATCTTCTCCCGTACATGGAGGACCATGTCGGCTACGTTCGTGCCGTATGCGAAGTGTTGCGCAAGGAGAAGCTTTTTGCTCGACTCTTTAAAGTGCATATGGTCGCAAAGAAATCACATTCTTAGGAAATATGGTTTCCGCTACTGGTCCACGCATCGACTCAAAGAAAACAGATTCTATCGCAATATTCCAAACACCGTCCTGTCGCGAGGAGCTGCTTCGTTTTCTGGGAATATCTGGGTATTACCGACGATTCATCTGCACTTTTGCACGACTATCGCGTCCTCTTTAAGATAAAACTAAACAAGATACTCCATGGAGCTGGGGGGACGATCAGCAACAAGCTTTTGACGCATCAATGCTCGCGCTTCAGAAGTCCCGACTTTGAAAGTGCCTGAATTTACTCATTCTTTCATCGTAACAGCGGATGTTTCTTGTTTTTGCATGGGTGGTGTTCTTACGCAATGTATAAACGGCGACGACCCCATCTTTGCGTATTATTTGAAACATCTGGGCCCACATGAATTTAAATCATAAGCTCACGAGAAAGAGCTGTCAGCTATCAAGACTGCTCAAGAAAAATGGCGTCCGTATCTCCACGGAAGACACTTTTCAGTCTATACGGACAATAGGCGTGCAAGTGTATGCTCCACCATTCCAAGGTGTCTCCAAAGATGGCTCGTATGTTTTTTACACGTATAACTTTGTCTTAAATCATGTCAAGGGACGATCGAATGTGGTGGCTGACGCATTATCTCGTCCAATTGTGTATGGCGAGACTTCCAGCCCCTCCGAGGTGCCCACGGACCATGTCTCCGATCCGTCGCACGTCGTCCATGAGTGGTGGGCGGATGCCTGTAATGAACACTTAACGATTTTAATGAAGCACATGGTTTACGCTGCGTTCCTTCAGTACATTCCGCTGGATGTCTTTAAACTCTTACTTAACAATGTGCAAGTTCGGGGGGGGAGTCGCCCGATAGGAGTTGCTCAAGAGCAAATCCACAACGCCGAGTTACATATTGTGCGCGCCTATATCAACGACGAAGTGCGTAAAGCGATTCAGCAGGGCCCTAGCAAAGATAAGTGTGTCTAACCAATCTGGAAAACCAAGCAGCCGGAAAACAACTTCATATTCGACAAAGGACTTATATATATGAAGCAAGATGGTGCAATGAAGCAAATATGCATTCCGGACATACCGGTAATAAAGGCGAATAACCTATACGTGCTTCATGATGCAGCCACAGCAGCACAGCGAGGGGTTCGCAGAATTACATGAAGTTGAAGCAATGGTGCTACTGGACGAAGATACTGGAGACGGTGCACAAGTACGTTAAGACATGTGCAACATGCTCTCGACGGAGGTCAAACAGCAAGCGAAAGAAGGGATCAATGATACCTTACCCATTCAGGAAGAATGCCGGGAAGTAGTGTCAATGGACTTCATTACTGGACTACCCGTGTCGGAAGGGTACGATGCTATTTGCGTTATCATCGACAAGTTGTTGAAGAGACCAATCTATGCGCCAACGTATACGACTGCAGATTCCAAAGACACAAAAAGTTATTTATCGATGCCGTAGTCCGACAATATGATCGGCTAAAGGTTATCATCAGCGATCGGGATCCAAAGTTCACGGCAAACTTTTGGAGATCTCTAACGACCATTATGGGTGTCAAGCTAAGCATGACGACCGCTCATAGAGCGCAAGAGGATGGACAATTAGAACGCCAAAACTTGGTGTTAGAAGACGCTTTACGCTGCCTCGTAGCTTATAGATGAGAAAATTGGGTCAAGTTACTTAGTACAGTAGAATACGCGCACGCCACTTCAGTGAACGTGTCTACTAAGCTTACCCCATTTGGGATTAATAACGTAAAAAGTATCCAATCTGATTGCTCACAAATACAAAGTCTACGATGGTATGGATCCACAACCCATCTCAGAGTTCGCCTCGAAGTTCGTTAAGGAGCGCCAAGACCTAGTGCGCAAGGCATGCGAAAACCTGGAAAAATCCCAGGAGAGACAGAAGAAGTACAACGACTCGAAAAGAACAAGCTTCACCTTGAGTGTCGGTCACTCGATTTTTCTGGATATCAAGAACCTTCCACTTAAAACAGTCAACGCTTCCATGGAGTTAAAGAAAGCCGAGCTCACAGCAAATAAAATTGGACCGTTTGCGATAATATCGATGATCAACCCCGTTGAAGCTAAACATAAGCTACCGCGAAATATGTAGAGACTGCATCTGTAACGGGGCACGCTTTTGCTCGGATAACTGAGCAAGGCCTTGTATTGATAACAATACAAGGGTGCGTACGCCCGACGTCACGTACACGTGGCATGAGGAAGCGCGACCAAGACAATACAGAACTCGAAAGCTCTTTCTTGAGGGAAAGTAGAACTGTTGTATGATATAGTTATGTTTTCTCACCAAATCATCTTTTGACTTACTCTAACTATACTAAACTATCTTCTCCCATGTGGGTCTTCTGTCCACCACCCATTGCGCGCGTCCAGCACCGATCGGTGGTTGAGTTAATTGATGTACACCGTACATCAACCGAGAAGTGGACCCCTCCACGGATATTATCCTTAGCGATAATCCGACAACATCACTCATTTCGAGTGATGTTTATTGAATATTATCAAATCGATAATATCTAAAAATGTGTACTTACGTACCAATTTTATGTAACGGGCTTACCCCGTTACAGCATCCATCGTTTAACGTCGACCTACTCTATCCATATACGCCGAATGCGTCCGAGTTCGCTGGACGGATGATTCCGAAGGCATCATTAATCATCCTACAGGCAGATACTGGGAAGGAACCACACATCGTGGTAAATTTGCTTCATCGTCGTCAGTGCAGCCGCCAAGTAAAATGGTTAGTAAAATGGCACGGCCTCCCAGAGTGTGTTAGTGATTGGGAGCGCAAGAAAGCTATCTGCCATGTTTTGCATTGTCAGCGACTAGTACAGGACTTTCGAGACTAGGGCTGGGCAATTCGAGTATTCGTCGAACATTGAGGTCTCTTCGAATAATTCGACTCGAACATCTAACAGCATTGAACATACGAGCCGCTTATAATCTTCGAGTCGAATATTCGACTCAACTAATTATAGACAAATACATTAAAACAAACCTTTGGATAAGGTAGCCAGTTTATCTCGACAGATTTGAAGTAACTTTTTTATTTAGACCAATTTGAGAACCAATCATTATTATTAGAGCAGAATTGCTGACTGCATTAATGTATACGTTGTATATAGCCAATACAAAATCTCCATTTATAATGACTACCGTCCATAACGCCAGCTTAAGCTCGACCGCCGCCGCAGCCTCAAGCTCGTGTGCTGCCATCACATCATTTAGCTCGACTGTATTGGTAATGTTGTTGTATGGGGTACTAGTGACCACATAGCAAGGACGAAACTGCATGATTTGTGTGTAACGCTGGGATCGGCTGATCGTTTTGCAACTTACACGCAGAGTCGTTATCGATAGTCTTAGAGTAGTAAAACAAGACGAACTAAGGACCTAGGTAGATGATAATTCACTTTCCATTTTACCTTCTTCTTAGCGTTTCTACTATACATCGTCCTTGGCTGCTGCCAGAGGTCAAAAGGCTGCCGCCGCAGCCCCCTCAATGGCAATTCCTGATGAAGATGCTCAAGCTATGTCCAGGTCAGAGTCAGCGACCTTGGAAATTAAATTGAAAGTTGATGATCACTTTATAATGGACAAAGACGCCTGCTTAGCAAAGTGCATTCATTGCAAGAGAGCGTTCAGAGGGAACAAAGCCACAAAAACGAATTTGAACAAGCACGTCCAAGACAAACATCCGACCAAGCTGGTGGTGCCTCTCCACGACTCGCAACGACGCCCAGTCGGTAAATTGCCCCGATTTCTGCAATTGCTCGGCGTCAATATTCAAGACAAGTTTGAGGCGGCACTTTTAAATTTCTTTTTACTAACTGATCAGCCTTTTGCTTTGATCGAGAGTGAAAGTTTCAAAAGTTGGTGAAGTTGATGAATACCCGCGTGAATATCTATTCAAGAACGACGTTGACCCGCCGTATCAAAGCCGCGTTTGAAAAAAAATCGATAAAAAACAGCCGAATTTCTCACGGAATTAATTTAAAGCTTCATTTTACAATGGACGTTTGGACATCGCCAGCTGGTATCCCGATCATGGCTATTACAGTGCAATTTTATTTCCGACTGGAATCTTTAATCGCTGATGATTGATTGTGTGCACGTGCCTAGTTCACATACAGGAATGAATATGGCAGAGGTGGTCAAAAATTCATTCGACGATATGGGTCTTTTAGACAATATCTTAAGGTTTACCGTTGACAATACCGGAAACAACGGAACGATGCTTAAGAAGCTATAGGATGACCCTGATGTGAAGCTGTCTCCAGACAT
Organism: Hyaloperonospora brassicae; assembly: GCA_947650285.1. Taxonomy (NCBI): domain Eukaryota; phylum Oomycota; class Peronosporomycetes; order Peronosporales; family Peronosporaceae; genus Hyaloperonospora; species Hyaloperonospora brassicae. The sequence goes on from CANTFL010001466.1 coordinate 202,714, forward strand.
GCACTTTCGTTGCTTTGCACATGTTTCAAACTTAGCGGTACATAACACCATGGAATCCATGAAAGGCAGTATAACCGCCATAAGAGACACCGCCCATGCTACTCGATACTCGCATCGTAAAATGAATCAGCTGGAAGATTACTGGACGGCAAATAAAGATGAACACGGCCAGAGTGCTCCAATAAAGTTCTTGAAACCCGTGATGGACGTTAAGGCGCATTGGAATTCAACGTGCGACATGTTGGACTGGGTGTTAAAGTTACTCAAGCCATTAACCAAGCATATGCACGATCTGGCCGACGATGAAGAAGCACATATGCAAAGACAACACCGACGCGCAGATCGAGACAGTGTTAAAGTTCAAGCTGTCGTCCACATAGTGGGACACTTCCAAGACTCTTCACGAATTTTTATGGGCCTTAAAATTGCTACGGAATTGACATGCGGTGACACGTACGTTACGCTATCTAAAGTGGTACCGCTCTACACCGAGCTATTGGATCACATTGGTATATTTTTGGAGAATTTGACGATCAAAAACGAGATGTGTGGAGCGATTAATAAAGGCAAGGACACTTTTGAACGCTACTACGACATTACAAGCCAGAGCTGCACAACGGCGACTCTACTTGATCCACGATTTCGGCTTGGCAACCATTCTATGCGGTATGATGAGGACCCTTATAAAAACGAAGACCCATAGTATATACTTCGAATTGCGAGACATATATACACCTCAGGCGATAAAACAAGCGAAAGGGACGCCGCCAACACAGAATTGCAGAGCTGTATACCGAATGAATTTGGGAGCCGAATGTTTAAGAAGCCAAGGAAGGCCCTTGTGACATTAATTGATGAACTCGGCATTTATTTGCGGGGCGCACAAGAAGGTCCTATGATGCTACCACTTTTGTGGTGGAAGTCACAAGAAAAAATGTTTTCAACATTCGCGAAAATGGCAATGAACTATCTCGTCATTCCTAAGACCTCGACATCATCGTAACGAGCTTTCTCCGCGGCAAGCCTGTTATTTAATGACGAACGATGTTCACTGGGGGCACGCGCCATTCGCGCAAGTTACTGCCTCAAGAATTGGCTTAAATGGGAGGCACGTAAGTAGTGCGCTAAAATCAATACATTGGTGGCAGCTTCAAGATTCGCTTATCATGATGTTAGATCGTCTATATTAGAGCTATTTATCACTCACAAGACAAACGTAGAGTGGAAATCACCTCTTTCATCTACCATGACACAAACATTTTCCTTCCACGTTCCTCGTTCTGCTTGCTTGGTAATACAAAAGTCACGGGGGACACACTCAAAAGGCACGTGATAATTACTGCTACCCCATTTATGATAATTAAACTTTGTGCGCACTCTTGGCCGGGTGGATGGGACTGCGCGTCGCGATTGCATTCGCTTCAGTAAAAAGATGAAGCATGGATAGGAGGCCTGATCCACTTCGGAAGTCCTAGCGTGCCATCTTGACGTTATTTCTGATCGCTTCCGTGGTAATTGGCTTGCTCTGCTCTTCACGCCTATACCATTGCACAACTAGCGCAGACTTCCCTGGCGCACCACACGACGAAGAATATCTTGGCCTGGTGCTTGCTCTGCATAAAATGCCTGTTCACACAGCGAACGGGTCGGCGCGATGTGAGGCACTTCGTGAGTAGAAACGAACATTGACACGGGTCTATCAATCTCTGTCACATACCTTGTTTTGCGGGTACCGGGGTGTTGCTTTACTTTCGGGCTGCACGCTGCGTAGCCTCCCGTAGCACGCACAGAGAATCTAAGGCCTCTCAGGTGATCTTCATCTGTTACCGTTGTTGGTCGAAGAGCTCAAATTGGGGAGTGACCGTCATTTTTCGAATTAATGTTCGACTAGACCACTCGAATCTTCGACAAACGAATTTTTCGATTGATTAATAGGTCTCGAATATTCAATTTGAATGTTTGAGTCGAACATTTCATTAGAATATTCGATTTGTCCAGCTCTATTCGAGACCGCCAACGCGGAGTCAAGTCCGGTGAGATGTCATGTCGCCGAGACGTGCAACACGACTGAGCTACATATAGGCTAAATTGTAGGGTGATATGCTTATTCAGTGGATGGACAATTGGATTCTGTATTCACATTTTATGTCTTTTCTTCTACCTGACACTTTCCCAAAGCCATCCACACCACCCATTTTGCCACGCAGCCGCTCTGCCTTCCTATCTAAACGAATGACGCTAATCGACACATCGCGCCGAATCTCCACTCCACCAAGATAACAAGTCCCTCGCTTTCCTACACTCCTCCTCGAGTGCGTTTTCGTTTTCGTCTCTTCCTTCTTTCATTGAGCTCCTTGAACACCCATAATCGTCCTTGATCTTTCCTTAGCCGATGCACATGAGCTGACGCAATGTTCCCAGCTTCATCGCATCCAGCGCCTTCGTCATGAGGTCCGCCAGCATCTGCTCCGATCGAACGTAGCTCGCCACGACGACACCGCGACGTGCGAAATCATAGAGAAATTTGAGCCGCACGTCCACGTGCTTTGCCTTCAGTGACGACGCCTCGCCGGCGATCTGGCTGATCGCCGCTTGGTTGTCAACGTGCAGCTGCATCGGGAGTGCCGGCTCGAGTCCAATTTCGCGCAACATCTCGCGCAATCCGAGCACCTCGCGCGCGACCTCGCTTGCCGCGACGAACTCGGCCTCCATTGTCGACAGCGCGACGCCTCCCTGCTTCCGTGCGCTCCAGCTCACGTCCATGCCGTTCAGGCGCACCACGCCGCCAGTCATCGACTTCCTGTCCGATTTATCGGCAGCGAAGTCGGCGTCACTGAACGCCTCGAGCCGCATCGTCGCGTTGCCGTTACGCTCGGGCTTCATGGAGATCTTGAGTCCCGCCGTACCCTTGAGGTAACGCGCGACGCGTTTCGCCAGCTTCCAGTCATACACACGAGGCGCGTGTGTCTGACGCGTCGCCTTGTGAACCGCGAAGGCGATGTCCGGGCGCGTGCATCGCGCAACCCACAGCAGAGAGCCGACCAGCGACTGAAAGTCCCGCACCGTCGCTCCTGCCTTTGCGTTCTTGGTCCCCAAGAGCTCCGCGTCCCCCGCTTCGACCTCGTAGCAGTCGTCGCCCATTGGCGTTCGTGTCGGGTTGGCATTGGCGAGTCCGTTGTCGCTCACGAGGTTGCCAATCGACTCTTCCTGGTCGAGTTTGTACCCGCCCTCGCCGTCGAGCTGCACGCGCATGCCCAGAAACTTGTTAACTTGTCCTAAGTCCTTTATCGAAAGCGACGCGAGGCTGTCGAAGAACCTGTCCACTGCCGCAGCGCTCGTTCCTGTCGCAAGGAGGTCGTCGACATACACGCCGACGACAACGAGGTCCGCAACATCACGCTTCCAGTAGAAACACATGTCGCTCACACAGCGCACGAAACCGGCATCGACCAGCTTGGTGTGCAACAGCTGGCTCCACAGTCTTCCTGCCTGCTTGAGGCCGTATAGACTCTTGCGGAGCTCAAGCACGAGCTCGCTCGTATTCGTGGCCCCGTGCGCACGCATCGTCTCCTCCGAGACCTGCATCCCGCGTGGCATCTGGAGGAAGATGCGCAGGTTCGCCTCCTTCTCCGCCTTCACGTATGCGTTTGGGATGTCGCCGTGCTTGGCAGGCACCCCCCACGTGGCCGCGAGTGCCAGGATCACCTTGACCGTCGAGAGATCCATCACTGCGGCAAAGGTGAGCGTATAATCGACGCCGAGCACCTGCTCGTTGCCGCACGCGACCAGACGCGCCTTCAGTCGCTCGAGGTCGCCCTGCGCATCAGTCTTCGTCTTGTAGACCCACTTCGTGTGCAGCGCGTGCGTCCCTGGCGGTCGCTTGACGATCGTCCACACGTCGTTGCTCTAAAGCGCCGCGATTTCTTCTACCATGGCCTTCACCCAGCCGTCACGCCTTCCTCCGCGCATCGCCTCCCCGTAACTGGTCGGGTCGCGCTCGAAAGCCGCGCTCACCACCTCTCCGCTCGCAACTGTCTCCTCCTGTCGAGCTGCCGCTTCAGCGCGCTTCGACGCGCCGCGCGTTCCGTGCGCCGATCGCTTCCACGTTCTTCGACTCTTCTTACGAGCCGTATCGCCGCCTCCTGCACTGCCACCATTCGTGACGGGTGCCGCTGGCGTATCGGCCTCGTCCGCGTCGCCAGCTCGGTCGCAAGCGTTCATCGCACGCTGAAGCTGCGCGTTCTGCGCCTCCGACAACGTTTCGATGTCCTTGACGTGCTGCGTAACGACCACCTTGTTCTCGCGCGGCAGTAGCACCTTGTACCCCTTCGTTTCTTCGCTCACACCGACGATAATTCCGCGCTGCGATCGCTTCAGCAGCGAGTTCTTGCGCGGGTCGCGGTAGACGCTGCACGGTGAGCCGAAGACGACGGTGTCGCGTAGATCAGGCACCTTGCCCGTCAACATCTCGAGCGGAGACGATCGCTTCACGTTAGCGCGCGTCGGGCTCCGGTTCAGGATGTACACGGCGTATTGGACGGCGTCGCCCCAGTATTGCAACGGCAGCGCGCATGCGAACATCATGCTGCGCGCGAGATTCAACACCGTCCGGTGCATCCTCTCCGCCTTCCCGTTCGACGCTTGGTTGCGCGCCTCCGAAACTTGTCGCGCGACACCCGTGCGCTGGCAGAATAGGTCGATATTGGCGTACTCGCCCCCGCCATCTGTCCTCAGGACGTGGATTTTGAACCCGAAGAGCCGCTCGAAGTGTATGAGAAACGCCTCAAACTTCTTCGCCGCCGCGTCCTTAGTACGCGCGAGGAACACGCGGCAGTAGTTTGACTTGTGGTCAATGAAATTGACCAGTTACCGGTTCTGCAGTCGATCCTGCGGCGTCATCGGGCCCTTCAGGTCCGAGCAGATGACGCCACCGATGCGATCGATAGGCGAGTTGGCGCCGCTGTCCACCTGGTCCTGCGCATTGCGCGTCTGCTTCCCTTCGAGGCACGACACGCACGCCATGCGCTTGTTGCTGCTGAGCTTGATGCCCGAGGCTGGATCGCGCGCCATGCGCACTATCGTGTCGAACGCGAGGTGCCCGAGGCGCTGGTGCCAATGCAGCAGCGATGCCTCGTGCGCGTCGTCTGCGCTTGCGTCTACCGAATTTGCCTCGAGTGCGGCCATGATCGCGTCACCAGCGCCGTGCCGTCCGCACTTCACGGGCGTCTGTACATACAGAACGTTGCTGTCGGTCGCGACGTCGAACGCGACCACGCCGTCAATACGTCGAGCTAGTGCCCGATTGTCGCCGTCGTATGCGAGTGCGTATCCTTTGCTCTCGAGCTTCCCGTAAGACACAATGTTCTTCGCCAGTCGCGGTGCCAGATAAACGTCCGTGAGCGTCACAATAGTTGCTACGCCGCGCGCGAGGACCTCGAGGCGCACGCTGCCAACACGCGTCAGTCGCAACGACTCCCCATCCGCCATGGCGATCTCATGACTGCAAGCGGATGCGTCAAGCAGAAGCTTCTCATCATTCACCAAATGTCGGCTCGCGCCGCTGTCGAGGATCCAGTCGCCTCGGCCTATCTTGTTCGTGTCATTAGTTGCAAGCACCAGGCCGAGCGAGCCATCCGTGGCTTCAGCTCCGCTGCTTGTCGCAAGCACAAAGCCGCGTGTGCCGTCCGTGGCTTGAGCTTTGCTTCTCGCGTCGCCCGCAGCGACGTCCTTGCCGCGCGAGCTCTTCTTCTTCTTTTGGCGCCGTCTCGAGACCGCTCCTGGTGACTTCTCGGTCAACGCGAGGATCATGCTACCGCCTCTTTGCGCAGGCGCCTCGTCGTCATGCACCACTCGCGCGCTGCAGTCGGACGCAATGTGCCCCGGTCTGCCGCACCGATAACACACGCGAGGTCCCTTGGGTGTCGCCTCGACATGTGCTGCTACCACCTCACGGCCGACCGCGCCACTGCCGAGCTCAATCGATTGAGCGAAGTGCGCGAGTTCCTCTGCGTGCCGCAAGTAGTCGATTCTCGTAGAGTCGTACTTCGCACGCATGACGTTCATTAAATCCGGAGACGCATGGTGAACGATGTTGTCGAGCACAAGCGAGTCTGCCCCACCGCGAGCGTCGCTGACCGCGACCATGTACAGGAAATGCTCGGCCCAGGTACGCTTCACGTCCTTCTTCTGCATGAACAGTTTCATGGCCTGACTTGCTGTTATCGTCGTATTGAAGGTCGCGTGGAGCTGGGTCATCACATGCTCGAGCGTTGGCTGCTGAACCCACCAGGCGTCCACCTGCTTGTGGTAGTACCTTTCCGCGGTACCGACCAGGAAGTGGCCGAGGAGATCGACTTTGACGTCTTCCGTCCACGCGAAACCGCACGACGCCTCTGCGAGGTTCACTGCACGCAGGAAGGTACGTCCCCAGTCGTAGAAGCCGCTGCCGAGACCCTTGTACAGCTCGGTCCCGTCGAACTTCCGAACAGGCAGCTTGCGCTGGCTCGCGCTTGGCATCCCATAGTGATCACGCCCTGCTGCAGCGTACGTTGCAGGCGCCGCGTCATCCTGACGTGGCGCGGTCGCGGGAGCCACTGCGTGATTTGGCCCGCGATGCTGGGGCGGCACTTGCCCACGCGTCGGTGCCAGCGATGCAAACATCGACTCGCTGGCGTCGATCGTGCGTGCGCGCGTCCGTGGGACCGCTGGCTTCTCCTCTGGTGAGCCGAGCGCGTCGATCGTCATAGGTCGTCCGCGAATGTTCGCCCCAAACGCTGAAGCAAACATCCCGCTCTCAACCGCGCCCAGCATCCGCTCGTCTTCGTCACGAACGCGCTGCGAAGACTCCAGCTTCGACAGGCGATCGGTAACGACGGCCAGAGCCGCGAGAATCTTGTCGTCAGTCGCCTCGCTCCTTTCGCGAACGGGCGGGTCATCAACGATTGCGGACGCGGGGACCGGAGACGGTCCGCGCGCTGGCGTGCCGCGCCCTGTCGCAGCTCGTGCGACACCGCCTGGTGTCTTCGCAGACGCTTCAGAAGCTTTAGCCGTTGGGCTCATAACCTGTAGGGTGATATGCTTATTCAGTGGATGGACAATTGGATTCTGTATTCACATTTTATGTCTTCTCTTCTACCTGACACTTTCCCAAAGCCATCCACACCACCCATTTTGCCACGCAGCCGCTCTGCCTTCCTATCTAAACGAATGACGCTAATCGACACATCGCGCCGAATCTCCACTCCACCAAGATAACAAGTCCCTCGCTTTCCTACATAAATAGCCCATGGTGTCACAGTATGAAGTCATATGTGTAACGGGGCACACCCCTTGCGTGAACTTAACGCAAGGGTGACGTGTGCCCGACAAGCGTACACAGGGCAACCGAGGAAGCGGTAGGCAAAACAGAACCCGAAAGCTCTATCTTGAGGGGAAAGTAGAACTGTTTATATAATATAGTTATTACGTTAATAAATCATCTTTTGACTTACTCTAACTACAATTAACTATCTTCTCCTACGTGGGTCCTTGCTCACCACCCATTACGCGCGTCCAGCAGCAATTGGTGGTTAAATTGGTTTTTGCACACGTTACATCAACCGAGAAGTGGACCCCTCAACGGATATTATCCTTAGCGATAATAATCCGACAACATCACCCATTTCGAGTGATGTTGATTGAATATTATAAAAACAGATAATATTCTAAAATTGGTACTTTCGTACCAATTTTTATGAAATGGGCTCACCCCGTTACAATTAGGAACATTCCAGAAGGACATATAATGAATGATAGGCTTAGAGGTAGCACAGGGTAGCGAACTGAGGACCTAATTTACTTAGTGAACGACAAGTCACCCTAGGTATCATCTACGACAAAACGATGAATTTCAATTAACAGTATCAAATGTCAACCATCGTCCTACAAAGGAGTAGAAATTTGAAAGTCCGAAATCCTTGATTTGCTAGTTAGATAAACTAGCATTTGTCCCTTCCAAATTATGAGTATCGTTCATTGGACCCGTTTCGTGCTTACGTTTTTGACATACAAAACCGGTATTACAAACAGTATCATTTCATCGCAGGAAGCAGCACCTCGCGATAGGCGCGTCGCTCTGACGGGTTTTCTCGTCGGCGCCGACGCAGCAACAGCAACGGCAGTACACATTCAGGAGCACAAGACAGTGGCCATCATTCTGATGTCGAAGTCATCCGCGACTTCCGCTCCAAGCGCGCGTCTGAAGCCGAACGAGACGACAGTAATCTTACGCCGGAAGAACGCGAACGATTGCGCGACCGCGAGGAGCGCGACGCCTTTGCAGAGCGCTTGCGTCAACGTGACGACGACCATACGAAACGGAAGCGAAAAGCGGAGGAAGTTGATGGCTCAGAAGCTGCTGAGGGGCTCACGAGCGACGAGATCAAGCAGCTGGCAAAGAGAGGGGCAATTGAAGACGGACGGGGCGCCCTTAGCGATGAGTTAATGAGACTGAGAGAGTTGAGTCGACAGGAGTATTTGAAGAAGAGAGAGGAGAAAGAGCTGGAGCTGCTGGAGTTTCAGCCGAAAGACGAGGCTGTTTTGTTTCAAGAGTCGGACAAATCGAGGAAGGAGCAACAACAGGTAGAGCTTAGTAGGCAAATTCTCGAGACAGCAAAAGCTAGGTCGAAGAAGGAGGAGGTCGAGGGGTATCAGATGTCTTATTCTTATGAAGAAGTCGGCGATGAAGGCAATCGAGTTCGCAAGAAAGAGGGTTTGTTATCCGACAGGTACGAAAAGGACGAGGTTTTTCATACCGAGCAGGAAGTGTGGGAGGAAACACAGGTCAAGATGGCCAGGAGCAGGTTTGGAGCACGCGATAAACATAAGAAGAAGACCGGGGAAGACGATTGGGTGTTTGATGACCAGATTGATTTTATTTTGCAGCAGATGCTGTCGGGACATCACGTGAGTGAACAAGATGTTCAGAACGCAAGGAAGAAAATGGAGCAAGCGAAGCATTTGAGCATGCAGAAAGGGCGTAAACAGTTGCCCGTGTATCCATATCGAGAGTCGCTGCTCGAAGCGATTCGCAATTACCCTATGATCATTATTGAGGGGGAAACCGGGTCGGGCAAGACGACGCAGATTCCGCAGTATTTGCACGAAGTGGGATACTCGGAGTTAGGCACGATTGGTTGCACGCAGCCTCGGAGAGTCGCCGCGATGAGTGTGGCAGCACGTGTGGCGCAGGAGATGAATGTGAAGCTAGGTAACGAAGTAGGTCACTCGATTCGTTTTGAGGATTGCACCAGCGACAAGACCGTCATAATGTACATGACAGACGGTATGCTGCTGCGCGAGTTCTTGACCGAACCTGGTCTGAAGTCGTACAGTGTCATGATCATTGATGAGGCACACGAGCGCACCCTCATTACCGACATTTTGTTCGGGCTCATCAAGGACATCGCGCGCTTTCGAGACGACATCAAGATCATTGTGGCTAGTGCTACGCTGGATGCTACGAAGTTCAGTGCCCATTTTAATGACGCTCCAATTTTCAAAGTACCCGGGCGCATGTATCCTGTCGACATTCTGTACACAAAAGCTCCGGAGGCTGACTACCTGGATGCCGCCATCGTGACAGTGCTGCAGATCCACATTACCCAGCCATTGGGAGACATCCTCGTCTTTTTTACAGGTCAAGAAGAGATCGAATCAGTTGAAGAGATTCTGCTGCAACGCACTCGGGGTCTCGGGTCTCGTATATGGCAGCTGCTTATTCGGCCAATCTATGCAACACTGCCCTCAGAACGCCAGGCACAGGTGTTTGAGCTAACGCCGGAGGGTGCTCGCAAAGTCGTGCTGAGTACAAATATTGCGGAGACGTTTCTCACCATTGCTGGCATCTGCTACGTAATTGATACGGGCTTTTGCAAACAAACCAACTACAATGCGCAAACCGGTATGGAGTCGTTGCTGGTGGCGCCTGTGTCGCAGGCGATGGCGAACCAGCGTGCTGGTCGAGCGGGCCGTACAGCCCCAGGAAAATGCTTCCGTCTGTACACGGCGTGGTCGTACAAGAACGAGTTGGACGAGAATTCTGTGCCTGAAATTCAGCGTACGAACCTTGCTAGTGTCGTGTTGCTCATGAAGTCACTTGGGATAAACGACCTGCTTTACTTCGACTTCATGGACCCGCCGCCAGAGAAGGCACTGATTCGCTCGCTCGAACAGCTTTACGCCCTTGGAGCTCTCAACAGCTTGGGAGAACTGACAAAGCTTGGGCGTCGTATGGCCGAGTTTCCGCTCGATCCCATGATGTCTAAAGCACTGCTTGCGTCCGAGAAGTATGGCTGCGTTGAAGAAGTAATGACAGTGTGCGCTATGCTAAGCGTGAACAACTCGATCTTTTATCGGCCAAAAGACAAAGCAGTGCATGCTGACAACGCTCGACTGAACTTCGCCCGTGGTGGCGGCGGTGATCACATCACGTTGATGAATGTTTACAACCAATGGGTCGAGACGAACTGTTCCACACAGTGGACATACGAGAACTTCGTCATTATGCGCTCGCTGAAGACTGCTCGTGACGTGCGAGAGCGGCTCGAAGGTCTTTGCGATCGCGCGGAGCTGGAGCGTACAAGCAACCGAAGCGACCATGAGCCGATCCGTAAAGCCATCTGCGCAGGCTACTTTTGCAACACGGCTAAGCTGGACAACTCGGGTCAATACAAGACGGTGAAGAAGGCACAGCTTGTGTACATCCATCCAAGTTCCTGCCTCATCAAGCTCGAAGAAGTTCCGCGTTGGGTCGTCTATCATGAATTGGCATTTATGACGAAGGAGTACATGCGCAATGTGGTACCAATCAAGTCGGAATGGCTGATGGAACTTGCGCCGCATTACTATAAAGTCAAGGAAGTCGAGGATGTTTGCTCCAAGAAAATGCCAAAGGCTGTCGGCCGAGCAGCATAAACAGTGAATAGAGCAGATGCATACCTTTCGAAAAACTTTGGCATCGATTTATTCATGTCATTGGTAGGGAATTTGGGTGCATTACTACTCGGGGCGTCATCCAGGTTGGGCAGTGAGCCCCATCTATGATACCCTTACCGCAGGCAACACAGTTGTTTGATAGTGGTGACTCGCCTGGTACCCTGGTTGTACCAGCTGAAACGTTCTTTGATTACATCTATCGGAGATGTGTGATCTCAGCAGAATGTAGTAGACATGTCATCCACTGAGTGCAAACAGACTTTTGCGACGGGATTTTGTGCGAGCTTTACTTCTATGTTTTATGTGATACCTCTGGGAGACGACAACTCAGGTGCTCGTTCTGCGACGTCCACAAAGAGGGAACAAGCATGTGTATAATGACCCTGCTGTACTGGCTCGCTAACCTTGTTGTATTCACTGAGCAGACATACAATACGTAAACCTGCGAGCCTGCAAGATTACAGGGTTTACGTATCGTATGTTACTGGGTATTCTGCGGTGTTCTGGAATCACAGTTCCGTTTTGTTGGCGGTTGCTGTGCAGCTCACTCTGCAGGGTGCACGCTAAAGAAACAGGCAGAAGAAAGTCGTTAGGATTACCATTCGCTACTCCAATATAAACAGCAGCGCTAGATAGACATGCTAGACTGCAAAACTTTGTTTCTTAGTCGCGTATCCGACCCACAACAACGTTTGTCTTGCATTACTCAATGCTTTAAGCAATCAAAACATTGAAAGGACACTGATCTCGTGCCAGGCATACGTTCGGACAAAATGAGCGCATTCAGATACACTGCATAGGCGGTGTTGCATGGACAAAGTGCTTTCGTCACACGTGTAGCGCGTTATTCGATATTCGGGGGTCTGATAGCACGAAACGGGAAGAACAGGCAATCGTCGCAATCTTAACTTTCCGGGATAGTCAAAAGTAGCTTGTACCACAGATACAAGAGCGCCGATGACATTGCTTGTCAGCGTGACGGCATGACTCAGATAAATGCTAACAAATTGGCTGACCCACGCAAGAAAGGCAAGCGTCTGGGTGCTGCGATTGCAAAGCAGTCATGCCTACGCAGGTACTCCAGTTGCTCTGAAATAACAAATCGTACTCGGCATCGTCACATCGCCCTTTTCACCAAAATGTTGCTCAATCACTGCGATCTGGTCCTTTGAGTCGTCGATCGACGAAGTCCAGAGCAAACATGACGTCAGTGACATCATCACTCTTTGCTACCAAAATATAACGCTGGTCAATGATAGAGAAGGCGAGGTTGGAATCACAGCGCCAATATCTCCACTTTTGCGATAGAGGCTACTTGAAGTTCTTTTTCAGGCTATCGAGGAGATTCGCACGACTCCACATGGCAAGCTGGAAAGCCGAGTCCTTTGTCGTAAGCGCACTGCGATGTCCATTGCATGTGACTCTCAACGAACATCAAGGTTCCAAGACAGCGCATATGACTTGATTGCGCAACCATACGAGACGACAGCTCAGGTTTAAATGTCAGAGGGGCTTCATGGTTACGGCGCTAAGCGCAACACGCAAGTGACCTTTTTACTACTAGGTCGTGCCGAGGTTCGGTGAGCATCGTCGTCTAACTTCACGCTTCTCTACGCGGTGTCGCGTTTGAGACGTCCTAGGACTTATGGAGCCCTTAGATTGCTGACCAGGTCACGATCAGTGCGTTTGCGAATCCGGCTTCGACATTTGCGTAGTGTTTAAAACCCACCTATTCATACCTTGCGGTCGGGTACCGCGTAAACGCTTCGCAAGTATGCGACTAGTTGATATTGGAGGATGCGCGAACCAGGTGCAATGGCCAGATTCTAAGATGCGGCACTATCTAGGCATGTGGAGGCGTAAAAATGGAATCGACGAGGCGATTACAGAAATCGAGTGACGCCTGTGGCGGGCAACATTTTGATCAAATACTATTGTCTAGACAAAGTTTGCAGCTCAATAAACGACGAGAAGATGTCGGACTCGGGTTAACTATATTATATCGTCATGAACCTCACCATTGTTGCCCGACGCATGGCATGCTTGGGCGGTCCGCCGACATGTTGCATTCTTTTTAGTGAGTCCTCGCGCGCAGAAGCTTCAAGGAACAATAAAGTTAACGGTAGTGAGCAGAACGATACCTGTCCTACAGGCATGAATACAAGGCAGTATGCTACATCTCAACGAGGATCAAATACAGGCATTGTAATCTCGACTACCCTCGGATGAGTTGCGGAGACATATATTGCAGGACTTTGGTTGGCCACCCGCCTTCTTACAAGTTCGACATTGCGTAAACTGTCCAGTATTGTACCTATCTCTTTTGCTTTTTTTGTGTCAGCAGAACGCATCGACAAACCACGACTTGTTGTTGCAAAAACAAAGTAGTTCGTTTTGGAGCTTAGGTGAACGTCGTAGTTACTGCTGAGAATACTAGACGCGGAAAGAATGACCATCGTAGGCTCGCTTTGCTCCCGCCTAAATGGCTGAAATTTTGGCGCTGAGCTGTCCCTTCACTGGCAAAGTGAATGAAACAGCATACGTTACCATCTCAGGGCTCTCGAGCTCAACGTGGTACTTACTCAGCAGTGACGCCACGATCAACTTCATCTCGAGCATTGCAAGGTTTTTGCCCAGGCACATGCGTGGTCCAGCGTTGAATGCCACAAATTGGTACGCCGAGACCGTGATGAGTTTGCCGGTCTTCACGTCGATCCACCGTTCTGGCTTAAAGTCCGCAGCATCAGGACCCCACACGTGAGGCATTCGTCCGAGGGCGTACATAGGTAAGCCAGCATAGGATCCGGCGGCAATGAATGTGCCGTCAGATAGGACTGTGTCGCGAACAGCCTCCTTCGAGACGAACGGGACGGACGGGTACAGACGCAGTGTCTCCAACAGCGCAGCTTCCATGTAAGTGAGTTCGCTGACATCGTCCATTGACGGGCTGCATTTCCCTTTGCACAGCTCGGGCAACTTCGCGTCGAGTTCTTTGCGAATGTTGGCCTCCACTTGCTTGTTCTGATTGAGACAGTAGAAAAACCAGCTCAGCGCTTGTGCCGTAGTGTCGCGGCCGGCGATGATGAAGTTTACGGCAATGTCTCGCAGGTACACGGGGTCAAAGCAGCCGCCGTCTGCGTCCTTTGATTGGTCCATGTTGTCCAGGAACAGCGATATGATATCCTTTCCTGCTTTCTTGTCGTCTTGCGCGTCTTTTCCACAATGTTGGATCGTCTTGGCCACAATGTCGAAAATGGTGGAATTGATCACGTCAATGTCTTGCTTCAGCTGGCGCTCCATTCCAACTCCTAGGAAACGCTGAGTCTTCCAGAACCAACTCGGTCGGACGAAGCGAAGTACGAGCGCTCGTTGACAACGGTCAAACGCCACCTGGAACGGGTGTTCCTTATCGCAATCCAAGACGTCCATTTTCACGCCAAAGGCTATCTCGGTGAACGCCTCCATAGTGAATCGATTGAACAGTCGGTACAAGTCCACCGGGTCGTTCTTCTCCGCGGCTCGACCGAAAATGCGCTCTAGCACGACCAAGTGCCGCTGGATAGTACTCGTCATGGAGTCCCGCAACGATCGCATGGTGAACAAATTGCTGGCGACCTTGCGCTGGCAGTACCACTTGTCGTGATCGACTGCAAAGATGCCTTCACCAAGGAATTCGCGCAGGTACTCAGTCTTTCTTTGTCCTTTGGGGAAGTTGTCAAACTGGTTCTTGAGTACGTCCTCAAACGCTTTAGGAGTCGAGAGCATAGTCACATCCTGCGTTCCCAACGACTGCAGCAGCACTGGCTCGCCCTTCGCTTCGGCGCACAGAGTGGCAATCCAGTCATGACGGACTGGAACTGTGCGGATGGCCTCCAACGTGTTGCCGATAAACAACTTTGTCCCACACGGACGCACCACGCTTCGAGTCCCAAGCTTACACTTCCACTCAGCTGCTAGCACATAGTACGCTAAGGAGAGAACGACGAGGACGCCAAACGCGGAGACAGCAGTGCTGTGCGAGAGCGTGTCGGCTATGTAATCCATCGGCAGCATCGGGATCGATGTGGTCTCGATGAGAAAAAATTGACAATGACAGATGACCGTAAACATCCCGCCCGTTATTTTTGAATACTGACGTGAATACATCAAAGAGAACTGTTGAGGAATCTCAGTTCCGCAAGATTTGCACTCATCGAATCGATCACAAGCAAAGTCTCCGTCAGTCAAGCGTACCAATTTTTTGAGGACCCGATGAAACATTCATGCACGGAATATTGTAAAGTACACTAGCGGATTGTACGCCATGTGACACGACCCACCTTAGCACTAGGCACGTGATCGTGCGCATCTCTCGGACTTACGCTGGCTCTTCTGCTGACCACAACCACTGAGCTCAACAGGTTCAATTTATCGTTGAGTTGTAATATGTCAGTGGTAGTGATCAGCAGAAGAGACAGCGTAAGTCAAAGGGATGCGCATGATTACGCGCCTGCAATTCATTTAGGGAGCCGCTATTCACCACTCAATTCTCCGCATAATTTTCTCGCGCTGTAATTGGCTAAATGTAAATAAATACACGAAAATAAGAATATAATTTTTATCAATAAAAAATTGATTAAATTAGGCAATAAACAAAGACCATCAATCACAAACATTATGTAGTAAACATCAGAAACGCAGTAATTTTTGATGATTTCATAGCCAATGGTTCGTGCTATTTTGTATTACGTGTAGCATGTTTTCTTAGAAATAGGAGCGTAATGACAATCGTGGTGTTGTGAATAGGACTTTTCTGTACTCATAAGTAAAAGGCTCCGCCGATTTATACACCTTGTCCATATATAATACCATTGCCATATTATAGGGTAAACAAACAGTATGAAACCATGCCCACACGTCGTACTTCATTACTTTTTGTCAAATACATTTTTCGGATCAACAATGACCCACTCAAATCTTTGACAATCGGATACTAAACAAGTCCGTTTACATTCATACGTTTGGATGACTTTATGTCAAGCTCAATTCGTATCGAAGGTCTTCCTCCAGTGCCACCATGGCACACAGGCGCGTTATCAAGACCAACCTCGAGAAGCGAATAGTGATCAAGTCGATCGAAGGTCCTGGAGGTGGGGTCCCAACGCGCGCCTTGAAGCACTATCAAGCGGAGCGAGGGTGGAAGGTGTCAAGTGCCCAAATTCGCTACTAGTTTAAGAACCGCGCCGCCATCCGAACTCCCCGGCGCTGCAGCTGCGAGTGACAGGTAAATACAAATTCCACTGTCTCGGTGAGATATAGGATGTCCTGTTTGACTAAATCGTTTTCCTAAAATCGACCAAAGAAAAGGTGTCGCTTCAGTGAAATCAAGCATCTGCACGCAAGCTCACTAAAGCTGAGCTGGACGACGATGATCTCTGCGCATCTGACAAGTGGCTCACTCGCTTCATTATATTTTGTGTTCTCTCTCTCTCAGACGGGCGACCCCTCTCATCGTATGCAGTGACGACGAGCTCACTGCGCGTGCCGTACGATTCCCCACGTACCTCAAATGGAAGAAGAGTTCGCTCACCCCAGCGGCACGCTAATGATGGATGAGACGGCGGTGTTATTTGATGATTCGCGGCGCGACACTGTGGACTCTACCGGTTCTCGTAATGACGTCTTGCGCTTGACATGGATCGCTTTGATGCGGAAGAATGTTGCGCTTACTGCCACATCCATGAAGACAAAGCTGCCACCTCATCTGATCTGGAAAGGCGCAAAAAAAGAATTTAGGAGAGCGGCGCGGTTTATGTTACGTATCAAGAGCGAGCCTGGATGAACAGTGAGCTTCTTTTAAAGTGGATCGATCTGATATTTCTAGCGCTTCTATAATCCTGCAGCGGGAAAGGTTAGTGTAGGACTTGATGCGAGCGCACATAGCCAAGGACGTCAAGGCGAATGCATCATCAAGAAGATCCATTAGATAAATATTTCCTTGACGGCCAACGCCATCAATGCAGGCAGGGTACATCGGAATATACAAGTCCTTCAAAGATTGTCTCTCTAGCGTTATTGACGAATGGAACAGGTATTATCGGGTGCGGTACACCAAGGGAGGATTGTAACGGCCACCTAGCGTGGAGGAGGTGGTGGTTGGGTCATCAGACCGCAAAAAATTGTCCTCGACTAAGTTGTCCGCAAGTCTGTTGCAGCATCAGTGCTCGCTGTTGACTACAGCGACTGGCACATTGCCAAGAACGACGTGCATGGTGGACTCTTTCAGAGTAGATGGGTGAGCGCTGACGAAGGTTCCTCCGATGATGCAGATGATGCTGATAAAGCATATGAGTTTGACGATCCAGTCTTTGGATAAAGGCATTTGGCTATGTGTTTATCAGCGCCTAATATAATGTGGGTCGCAATATATGGTTTTTATGTACTTGCGTTGCAGCTCCATATCCCCCTGTAAGAATCTAGTTGTTCCATCGCTGCTGGGCTTGAACTCATGCGGTATGAGTATTTCTTAGCTGCTACACCACTCCACTACTGCCGTCATTTATAATCCAAAGAATCAATTTTTTCATTTACGTGTGAATTGGTAGTTGTATTCTGCCTGATGCAACGCCTTTATGCGAATTAGGGTATAATAGGGTATATTATACCGTATATTATTCGGCAGAACCCGTTATTAAGAATTGGTTTCCATTTATACGCTCATAACCTTCCCTTCACAAATGTTCTAAGAATATTTGTCTTTGCGAAAAGTCACGCGATGCCACAGGAAACATCTATAAAAAGGGAAAATAAAAGAAATGCCCCAGATAGTGAATAAGTAAACAAGTCCCAGAATCTTAAAAAAATATAGATTTAAGGTCCTAGTATACTCAAGTTAATGTCATGATGTAGCCACAATTCCACTAACTCAAGCGCATCATATCGATACAAGTTATCGTTCTGGTCATGATGGGTTTTCACGCTACTTGTGTAAGCACGATGCAACCCACTCTAACCCCTTATAGCAGGTGCTGGAACTTTAAAGTGCAAGTTGCTTGATCCCGTCATTATATGTTATTGTGTCATTAGTCGTATACGGAGCTCGGTAGAATCAGCATCACAATCGCATGTTCCTAGCTATACACGCACACACACACGTACACTTTCCGTCGATGAGCACCAGCACGCACGTGTTGCGAGCGTCCGTGCACGCACCCCATCCAATGCAACGACTGTATCTCTCCGCAAAAACAGCAGTAGCATCATCAACAGAGTGACAATGCAGCAACCGCAGCACCTACAACAGCGCCAGCAGCAAGAACAGCAGTAGCAGCATAAACAAAAAAACTAAAACAACAACAGCAAACGCAGCACCTAAACAACAATAGCAGCAGCAATCTCAGCAGTAACATCAATGATAGCAACTGAAACAAAAGCAATAACATTAGTATCAACAACATTAGCACCGAATGACCGTGTTTACAGACGCAATCAATGATACGAAGACGCGTTTACGTACCTATATCATGCGTTTGTCCCTGCAACTGGTGTCTGCAAGTGCAGCACGCCAGCGGCAAAACTTTATCTCCATCTTCCCGAACAGGGCGATGACTGGAAATAGCCGTAAATGAGAAAGCGAAAAACAGAAAGAATGGGTGGTTTTATGTGTACCACATTAACTTTAGCTTACTCAGACGTGGAGATTTTCGTGATTAAATAAGGCATTTTATAATTCCCTTAAAGTAAAATGATTAGCAGTTGTAAGGATTCCATTATACAGATATGATTAACTGCAGCTGTGCCGATGATCCTGCGCAAATTGTCAATCGTAGCTTCCTCATATATGGCCTGTCTCTTTACATATTTCTAAATTATATGATAGAGCAAATTTCATAAGCAGTGCCACATATGTGCAAAAGTTCCAAAATCAGTACTTTATTCAACTCAAGTATAAAAACATAAAGAAGTAGTGCTAACCGCATTATACTCAACTGCAACATGGGATAAGAAACTGCTTGATTGCTAACCACTCTTTCCATATAATAGACAGCTGTCACACAATGGTCGTGAACGATTCATTGTTACCAACGTTCGTTCACTTATCAATCGCGCCCTCGCGCCGATGGGCCCACTCACAGTGAGCACATTGTGTGCGAGCCTGGTCCTGGTCACACGAACTCGACTATCTCGTGATCGTGGGGACCCCGCTGGGACCCCGTACCATTCGTGAGCAGTGGTATCAGCAGGTCAGTTCTTACTGTTGGTGATGATTGTTATGTTTAACGATTGCGTGCTAAGTCCGTGTGTTTGTATTGCAGTGCGAGGAGTATGACTGACAGGCAGATAATAAGCTGATGACTAGTTGAAGTGGTACGCACCCATAACAGCTCGTGAGAAGTAGCAGCAGCTGGTCAGTTCTTACTGAAGGTGAAGATTGTGCTGTTTAACAATTGCGTACGTGTTAAATATGGTGATATAGGGCAACGTGTGTTTTTTACCATCTATATCGAAATTTTTCTATATCAGCAAAGAAACGATAACAAATAGAGAGAACTGGCTCTGTTTTTTTCAATTAAGATTATGAAAGCCGCAACATAATCCTTGCAGCATGGCAACACAGAAATGCACAGCAGAAACAAAAAAATACAATATATGCGATTCATATCCTAAAACTGTTGTCGAAGCTGGATGTAGTTGTGCATCTAATCGATGAGACGTCATAAAGAGCTACACACTGCACCTATATGTTATCATAAATACAAGGACTATCTTGCGTGGCACCCTTATGGAGTGGTGTTGGATATCACGGTACTGGAATTATAGAACTAGACATAGTTCTTAAGTCAATTGGATGTGCAATACATGATTAGTTTCTCTCGCCTATCGAATTAGCACGGCGGCGACATGATTTGCTGTTGTGCATAGCTTGCGTGCACGAACGACACTTGTACGTAGCTCTAGTTTTTGTATCACGTGAGCTGCCAATACGTCTTTTTAATGTCGCCTAGCTTGCTTGTAGTACGGGGTGGGTATATACATACTGCTGGGGGGTTGTGCTGACAACGACTTCAATTGACCTCCCTTAAAAATCTTGGTTTTAGTTCTTCACGATGTACGGCGGATGAAAAGCTGAAGTCACGTCGATTATGGACCCTATAGTATACAACACGGCGGCGGTGTGGCGGCAAGGCCATTTCATTTGGAGTAAGGTTGAACATGAACAGTTCAAAGCTTCAGCCACGACACGCCGATATCTTGCATAACCATGCTTTATGGCTACCGATCACCCAGTAGAAGACTGTGAATCTCCTTCATAGCCCGCAGCCTGATTTTCATATTTTAAAGCTCTCTGGCACGAGGTTTCACCATAAGATCTTGGGCTTGTACTTCTTGATCTAATCTTGACGCATACAAAACTTGTCCATATTCGCCCTCTCCAATACATTTATTGCCTCCAGAGGTGTTGCATCACGTATATTATTGTTTGTCACTCTTAACAAAATTGGTAGTGCGCCATCCAAAAAGTGGACATGGTGTCATCGGTGGCATGTAATCATCGAAAGGGAGCTGTTCTGTGAACATGGATTGTTGTCACCATTCAATCCACTCGAAATGTTGCATGCCTCATGATCACCATCATGTATCGGGGTATTAGCATAGTCTTTCCACTTAATTACATCGATGCCTAAAATGTCCGTGGTCACATCGTCTCCAAAATTAACCGAATTGCCGTAAAAGTCTCATTGTAGTCAACTTATGTCTCTGTGGACTGAAGTTCCAAACCGCATTCTCAAATTCGCTTTTAGAACAGCCAAAGTTGTGCTTGCCATTACGAAATATAATTATACTGCAGAAGTGAATGTAAACGCTGCTACCCGATCTTGTCTGCACTAGTTTTACGGCTTCTTAAATATTTACACGATCACACATGTCAGCGATATCATGACATCAATTTCTGCGTTAATATACTGAATCAGACACCAAGCAATGTTGTCCTGACTTTCTACGTGCAAAAATGTTGATGCTAGATTGACGATTTGTACGTTTCTAACTCGTCCAGTTCGATGAAGTATAACGCCATTATACTCACTATGACGATTATAGGCGCCGTCAAAGCCACCACCAGAGTACTAAAAATGATGGATGTCGACGGCAACCTTTAATGCCAAAAAATGTAAAATTGATTGTGTTTATCCTCGTTAAGTGACAAAAGGATGTCTAGATGACGCGCCATAACTTCACTAAGTGTGGTGTAAGGAGCGGAAAATACAATTACATTCTCGTTCCTTGCCATTAACCACCGCATCCTTACCCCTATAAATCTTGTATCGATACTTCTGCAGATTAGTTCCATCACGAGCCCTTACTAGCGCCACAGTTGACTTTCGCTTGATTCCCTTGTCGCCTCGAATCGCGGCATAGAAAGTTGGCAGTCGTTAAATTGGCCGTGATGATGGTTTGGTGATATCCATGTACACAGTGGAGCGGATGTCAACAAACGTAGACCGCAAAACTCGGAAATTTTACCCATCCATTCTCGCTTTGTAACACGTACCATCCACGGGCATCCATCTTGTGGGAATATGGCTTGCCTATGTCACTCCCCTACTTCACTTGCACTGATGATCTTGATCGAGACAGTAGTTATATTAAAACCGCGGTTACAGCAACGACGAATCAAGAAGTGAGATCATCCGTCAGGTTAGTAGTTCATTGTGAAAAGCGCTTAACTCGATCTCCGCAGTTTCTCGAGACATCTTAATGTTACGATTACGCTTAAGGCCTAAACTAAACTTTATAACGGTATGAAGTAGTAAACAAATCAATATTGGTTGAAGAATCCATTGGACTAGCAATAGTTACTGCAAAATTTGAGATCATATATTTAAGTCATCAGCTTATTATCTGCCTGTCAGTCATACTCCTCGCACTGCAATACAAACACACGGACTTAGCACGCAATCGTTCAACATAACAATCATCACCAACAGTAAGAACTGACCTGCTGATACCACTGCTCACGAATGGTACGGGGTCCCAGCGGGATCCCCACGATCACGAGATAGTCGAGTTCGTGTGACCAGGACCAGGCTCGCACACAATGTGCTCACTGTGAGTGGGCCCATCGGCGCGAGGGCGCGATTGATAAGTGAACGAACGTTGGTAACAATGAATCGTTCACGACCATTGTGTGACAGCTGTCTATTATATGGAAAGAGTGGTTAGCAATCAAGCAGTTTCTTATCCCATGTTGCAGTTGAGTATAATGCGGTTAGCACTACTTCTTTATGTTTTTATACTTGAGTTGAATAAAGTACTGATTTTGGAACTTTTGCACATATGTGGCACTGGTTATACGATTTGCTCTTCGAATAATGCGACAAAAGTGCTATATTTCAGTATCTTACCTGATTAAAGCGAATTTGCACGACTTTATAAGAAATTGTAAGAGTACAGGACAGTGTCGATGGATCCACGATAGAAAATCGGAGCAATCCACTTTCTGATGTATAAGAATTCCTTCGAGAAAATCTAAACTTTATTTAACGTATCTTAGCCTCAATAAGTTCTATCAATAGCTGTAACTACCACCATTGATTATCACGACATATATGTAGATAACCAATGAAGAAAAGCATTGGGGTGAAGATAACGCGTTATGGATGTTAACGAGGTACAAACAGAATGCAGTTGGTGTTGGAACTCAAGGACGTTAGACGAACGCAGCTGACAACAGTGGTGGAAGGTAATATGTGCGATGTGAAGTGCATGGATGGTACGTATATTTAAAAGTAAAGTCAGGTAACAACTGTGTCAATGTGAATTATGAAATCAACAGGAGAATAATTCAGAGCAGCAATAGCCTGCAATATTTGTTTAAGCCTTACTTCTTATCAATCACCTTCTAACCTACCTTCTTCAAAGAAAAATGAATGTCTGATATAGCTCAGGTTCAGATAGTAAACTTGCAATTGGTTTGCAGTCAGTTGTACGCAGTAGGAGACACTGATCAATACTGACATCTCGAAGTTTTGCCTAGTACAATGGAAGTCAACTTCTACTGGACTATTACAAGATTGCACTGGTGCGTCCATGACCACATTTTGTCAGCTCCGCATTATGTGACAGAAAGAACTACCATCATATAATCCTGAGAATTTCATCAACCACGGCAAATGTTCGAGGCTCCAGTTACTATCAAAAGACGGCCAAGTCAGCTACTAGGAGCTGACAGGAATGCAATTATTACAAATCAGTAGCCATTTATCATGATGAGGCAGTCAGAAATTAGTTACCACTAGCCTAAAATATAGCTTTCTAATGGCAAATTAGAGTTTGATACGAAGCTCTAAATTATCTGCCATAGGAGAAGAAATCTTCATTTTCTTACAACTCAAGCAGTTACATTGCTGAATCCTTCAAGATTTCATGTGATCTTTTAGTCCACACTGATAACTGTGTTTTTTCATGCTGTTGAGTCCCACGCCGCTTTTGTCAATTAAATATGTATTTGGGTCTGTAAAGACGCAAGTATATTGAGAAGTCTTAATCTTTGCTATCTTCTCTACGCGCTGACTAAGCCTGTGTACACTCAGAAGCCCTTGTGTTGTCGAACCTCGTCTCCTTGCTACTTGCTGATATGTTTTTGGGTGGTTTTGGCGAAGAATGTCCTTTCCTTAATGACCACCTGATACCTGTATGAAGTGACGTGGTCTACAGATTCTTGTGTCTTGCCAAAGTATGCACACAAAAAAGAATGTCAATTTGTCTAATATATGGTAATTTAACTCGTCTTGTTTACTCGTACTATTATTATAGGGTCTCGCAAAGGTGTCGTTTTGTGTAACGATATAGCGCATTCTGTACAGATCCTTTAAGTTGACCTTTACATTTTGCCAATCAGAGCTTGAGAAAAACGAAGGTTTTTTGGTACGAAATCTTTAAGTTTGAAAAGTTTACATACTCAAGCGTTCTACATAAAGTTTTGCCGTAGCGAACTTACTTTAGATTTTCAAAAACCAAAACAGCCGCGATATCCATACATACGTATGCGTTTATGGTGAGTTGAAATGTTTCCTAAATCGAGAAAATAGTGGGTTGACATTTGGATCCTTAATCGATAGTTTGATGCATATATAATGCAGAAAGACGGCTTTGAAGCGAAAGACTAAAATACAAATAGGCATAGGCTTTGATTACTGACTGGATGCCGCACAGGGAATGCGGTCCTCGCTTACCAATTTATATACAACGGCCGGATAACATTTCTGGACGATAAACGTATTTTTGAAGTAGCACGCTCTCTGTTCTTTACCTTCTTCTGATGCTATTTCAATTGGAATAAAAGACATTTAGCGTTGTTGTCACTACACAGAAAAAGTTTGGGACCTACGGCTACTATTCGACCATTCGCCTCTGCACGATTGACCAGTTATGTAAATGATGGGATGCGACGATATCGTAAAAGACAAAGGTGCAGCACTGATATCGATAGACTCAATGTTTGTATCAAAGAATCGATTCGTTTGATGCGCTCAATCGGTAAGGAGATGTAACGGGGCAGCCCGTTACATGGAAATTGTCATTTAGAAAATAATGACAATAAAGAATATTATGTTGAATATTATTTTAACAATATCACCAATGGTGGTGATATTGATGGGTCGACAAAAGAGTCTGCTCATTGGTTGATATCTTGATGATATCAACCCACCAATTGCCGCAAGACGCGCGCAATGAGTGGTGACGAGACGTCACCATACATTCAGTTAGATTAGTATAATTAAGTTAAGTCAAACAGAGAGACAGTAGTTAAAAGACTTAATTATATTAATATAACAGTTCTACTTTTACCCTACCTACGCTTCCTCGCTCGCCACGTGTACGTCCGTCGGGGCACCGATACCCTTGCGTTAAGTTCACGCAAGGGTGTGCCCCGTTACACCTGGTAGCACTTTGTAGTCCTTCCAAGGACCACAACATCCAACTTGAACATGTTGGATGATGAAGGGACCTTTCACGCCACGCGTGAAGGGTTTAACCATTTGGGTGACATCGAATGGAGTGCGGGAGAACGAATGAGTTCTACCGTGTCGAGTTCGCCATTAGCGCCATGTTGGAGTCTCTAGACAGAGACCAACAACATGCCGCTATAGCCAAGTTCATTCAAAATGAACTTGTCGCCTGATGGGAGAGAGTAGCATTGCTTCACCATCAAGGCTCTCAACAGGCCGAGCAGTCGAGAGAACTCAATGCTCAACAGACAGAGCTTTTGAGACAGCAGCAATTCCATGCTGCTGTGGGCGGGACGGCACATGAGCTTCGTCCCGAAGTCATGAAAGTTGACATCTCCAAGTACAGTGGAGTCCCGAAAGATCCCTGTTACTATGGTTCGTCGAACTCGACAGAGCCTTGAAGGCACGTCGTGTCGAAGATGAGCAAATGAAACTCACATTTGCTCAAACCCACTTGGCAGAGCGTGCCAAAACTTGGTCCCTGGGGCTCGAGAGTAGCGACCCACATGTGTTTAGGTCGCTAGATGACTTCAAGTCCCGGCTCAGACAAACGTTTGAGCCGCCACGGGCTGAGTTCAGGGCTCGTTAAGAGCTCCTGAAACTCAAGCAGGGTAAGCGCGATGTTCACGCTTACGCACAACATATAAGACTCCTTGCGAGTAGTATAACTGCTAACCCAGTCCATGAACACACGTTGATTACGGTGTTCATGCAAGGGCTCGCAGAGGGGCCCGTCAGGAGCCACCTGTTCCGCCTTGAGCTGAATACGCTGGAAGAAGCGATATTAGCCGCGGAACAGGAAGACTTCAGCATGAGACAGGCTCCTGCTAGCTCAAACTCTTATCGTCCACCGAGACGACAAGAGATCGGAGGTCCAGAACCAATGGACCTCTGCTATGTTGAGAGCGAGAGACCTCGCTCTTCTAACAACAAGCGATGGCAGAGGTGCAATCGCTGTCAGAAGTTAGGGCACTACGCATATGAGTGAAGTGCTCCACGCCCAGTACCAAACAGTACTGAGCGAAATGGACGACCATTTGCTAGAAAGGGCAATGGGCGTGGGTCCAGCGCTGTTGCGAATCCGCAACAGCGAGACGGACCATCAAAAAATGGTCGGGGTCAGTAGGGACGGAGCGCCCTACTGATCCGGCAACCTCAAAAGAATTTCCAAATCACTTGACGAAAGTTGCTCCAGATACACAATCACTGTGTGTCTCTGCACCTGGTGATGACGTTTCGCTCATCACCTTGAAGTTGGAAGCGACAAATGATTTGTCGCTTCGTGCCCTAGTAGACTGTGGGGCGTCAAACAACTTTTTTCGACGCCAGTCACTAGAGGGTCGCAGGCTCAAGTTCATTGAGCGCGACATTCCCCTCACGAGGATGACGGTGCGCCTTGCAACAGGCGCATCGACTACCGTTGAGAAACGTGTATTAGGAATCCACTACACGTTAGAGGGCGAACAGTACGATGATGACTTCATCGTACTGGATCTGGATGACAAATTTGATGTCATCCTGGGATTACCTTGGCTGAGAAAGTACGAGCCAAGGGTGAGCTGGCAGCATCTATCCGTGATGATGCCTGCCGCTTGTTCATCAGATGGCCATCTGATGAACATCTTGGAGCGTACACAAGCGTGTGGATGTTCTGCGAGTGAGTGCGATGGCCTCACTTGCGGTACGGTCGTTAGCATGACTGCACAAGATCACAGTGTAGTTGATCACTACACTGTGGAGCAAGCTCCCGGCGGCTGTACAGAAGTACAGGCTGCGCCGAAGGTCCACCACTCGAATAAGTTGAGTGGACCGGGACATGGATGCATGCCTAGTGGGCAGCATCTTAGACAAAAGAAACCTGTTGCCTCCAAGGGGCAACATGGAAATCCTAGGTCGACTGGAGAGTCGACCGTAGAGGATCGGCGCCTGACTGTGGTTGCACAGCCACAGTCGGAAGACGTCGAGGGAAAAAGTCCCCACGTACTTGAGGAAGGGATTCCTCAAGATTCACTTGCTGAGGGATCAGGCCCTCAGCAACCTGTGGAAGCAAGTTCCCAGGAAGAATTCGAGAGGTTGAACGTCTTGGTCAATGACGGATCAAGTGTAGGCGCTTATACACTTGATCGGATTGTGCCTCCGAAGTTAACTTCGAAGATAACTCAGTTGCCAACGCTAGAACCGAAACGGTTCTTGCGTGATCAGCGTAGTGGCAAAGTCGAGCAGATCTGCATACTCGTCACGGAGGGTGAGTATGGGGCCGATATTCGTTCCGGCAACAGTATTTGCTCAGAAAAAACGGGTTCTCAGAAGCTCATCGATGGACGAAAGTGTCCTCGATGAGAAGACTCGGATCGAGCGATACACGTCTCAATCCTGGGAGTCACTTCAGGCAAATCCTTTGTATAAGGATTTGATTAAATTCAAGGACGTGTTCCCTGAATCCGTGCCTTGCGATTTGCCTAAAGACAAAGGCACTCGACACGAGATCGAGCTCAAACCGGGCTCGAAGTACTGTGTCATGAAGCAGTGGCCACTGCCTCGTGAACAAGTCATAGCGATCGACAAGTTCTTTGCCGATCGCTTAGCAGCGGGCCATGTGAGGGAATCAACATCCCCTCACAGCTCTCCGACCTTTTGTGTGCGAAACGCCACAGGACAATGGCGGATAGTGCACGCATTCAACAAGTTGAATGCTGCAACAATACCGGCTCAGACGCCGATACCGAGGAAGGACGTAATCATAGATGGTATGTCAAAGAGTACCATCTTTTCGTCCATGGATCTGATGGATGGATTCTATCAGATTATCATGCGTGAACGGGATGTTCCGTACACAGCAGTGAGTACCCCCAGCGGTATGCTGTGGGAGTGGCTAGTGATGCCACAGGGGCTGAGTAACACCCCTGCAACATTCAACAGATGTGTAACAAATCTGCTGAGACCGGTGCGAAACTTTGCACCGAGTTACTTCGACGATGTGTTCGTCCATAGCCGGGATATGGACGGAAAGACGGACGTTGAAGTTCACAGAACTCACGTTCGTAAAGTCCTTCAACTTATGCGCAAGCATAAGTTGTATGCCAACCTCAAGAAGTGTATATTCGCGGCAAGCGAAATACCACTTCTTGGGTGCATCGTGGGTAAACGCGGCGTATGCCCTGATCCCGGAAAGATCAAGGCGATCACCGACTGGCCAGTGCCAGTCGATGTCAAGGGACTAAGGAAGTTCCTTGGTCTAGCGGCGTACTTGCACAAGTACTCGCGCAACTACGCCGAAATGACGGTACATCTTTCTTGTTTACTCAAGAAAGATGTGAAGTGGTCATGGAACGCTGAGTGACAGCGTTCCTTTGAAGATATCAAGAAAAGCTTGATGCAGTTGCCGATCTTGGCGATTGCAGATCAGGACAGACCATGTCATGTGGTCTGTGACGCCAGAGATTTTGCGATCGGCTGTGCGTTAATGCAATTTGATGCAGATGGAGCAGAGAGCGTCATCTGTTATCAGTCGCGTCAGCTGCAGGCAGCTGAGCGTAATTACTCTGTGCATGACAAGGAACTCCTTGCCATGAAATACGCACTGGCAGAGTTTCGCGTCTATCTCTTGGGAGATAGACCGTTCATCGTCTATACGGACCATGCGTCACTACGCACGGCCGTAAACAGCCCACACCACTCGCAAAGGATGGCGAGGTGGCTGTCTTTTTTTGCGGAGTATAACTTCTCCGTGGAGTATAAACCAGAACGACTCAATGTCGCCGCTGATGCGCTTTTGCGCCGGCCCGATTACGAGCCGGACGCACAATCCAACAATAAGGATAAGCCCACTGTTGCGACACTGAGAGCCAGTTCCGTCGTCAAGCTTACTTGACGACATACGAAAGGCATCCGCAGAAGATAAGGATCTTCTTCGATTGATGGATCATCTGGTGAATCCATCCAGTAAATCATTGAAAGATTTACCGGCTTTGTACCGTTCCTCTTCGGATCGGTATAGTACACGCAACGGATTGCTGTACTATACATCTGTTGCCGACGACACGCCTCGTGTCGTCGTACCCGCTCATCATGATTTGCGTTTGCGCATCATGTATGAGTGTCACAATGCCCCAACCGGCGGCCATCGGGGAAGAGAAAAGACTTACCTCACGGTAAGTCGTGCCTTTTACTAGCCCCGCCATTATCAGTTTGTCCGCAAGTACATACGTGCTTGCGAGGTTTGTCAACGGGTGAAGCCTAGTCCTTCATCCCTTGCGCCATTGCAGCCTCTGCCTGTTCCGACAGAGTGCTGGCAGTCCGTTTCAATGGACTTCGTCTTCGGTTTTCCCGAAGAAGCTCACAAGAATAATTGTATTCTTGCGTTTGTTGACCGGTTCAGCAAGATGGTCTATCTTGCTGCTGTAACCGAGTCGATCAAGGCTCAAGGTTGTGCTCGTGTCTTTCTCGACACGGTCTTTAGACTCCACGGGTTACCCCCATGAACTCGTATCCGACCGTGCCCTCGATTCACGGCGGAAATTTAGCAAACCGTGTTCCGTTCTCTCGGAACACGGTTGACGATGTCCAATTCTGACCATCCCGAAACAGATGGTCAGACGGAACGTGCGAACCGTGTCCTCGAAGAGATCCTTCTAGGGTATGTCCACTCGTTTCCGAGTTGGAGCGAATTCCTGCCCATGGTGGAATTCGCCATAAATAATTCGGTGCATGCCTCAACACAGCACACATCGTTTTACGTGAATGGCCTACGCCATCCACGAGTGTCCGCCCTTCTTGAGTGTGACTCTTGGATAAGGGGGGGGCTCGCTCGAGCAAAAACCGTTTTGGCTATTGCTCATCACGTGTCGACGCAAACGTCGTCACGTATGATGCCGATGTCGATCAAGTCGACATCGATGAAGAAGATCACCTCAATAATAGAGACGACGCTATTATTGACTCGGATGATGATGACGATGCTGGTATATTCAGCATCGTCAACGATTATGCCAGCGAGGAAGAAGACAACCTCGCTGAAGAAGAGAACAATCTCTTAGCAGTGCGCACGAAGCGCACTGAAAGACACAACAACTAGTCAGCAGAGAACTTCCTGCTGACTCGTGAAGCGGTAGTCCGTTTCGTTCAGGACTCCATCGCAAATGCGGTCGACCGTCAGAAACGGAACGCAGACAAGAATGGAAGAGCAAATGTTCTTTCATTTAAGGTTAACGACCTAGTACTACTGTCTACGGTAAACTTACCTGGACATGCAGTCACTAGTGTCGGCAGTAGTAAACTACTGCCGAAATACATTGGGCCATTTCGAGTGTTGCATCGCAAGGGCAATGCATACACACTCGAATTGCCACGTAGGATGCGCACGCATCCTACGTTTTACGTGGGGAGGCTTAGGTCGTACTGTCAGTACGAGCCTTCTTCTTCCGATGAAGATAGCCCCCACGTTCAAGAACATCCATCAAGTTCTTGCGTTCGCGCTCCAGACGATCCGTCTGGTCGCGCAGATATGATACCTCGGAACTCAACCGAGATATCTCCCCGCGAGCTGTCGCCAGCTCGCCGAATAGAGAGCGGACATCCCGCTCGACCTGAAGCTGCGCTGTGGCATAATCGGCGCTATCCCTCTCCGATCAGCCTCGTGGTCCTTGCGGTTCTTCCGCACGGTATCAGTCAAAGCGTAGCGCCGGTCGCGCTCGTGCTTAAAGTCATCGCGCAATTCATCGATTGCGCGATCCATCTCGTAAGGGTCGAGATGGTGAACCGAATCATCTGGAGGAGGTCTTTCCTCCTCCACCACATCCTTTGGTGGATGCTCACGGTGATCAACGCTTTCAAGTGGAGCGTATTTTGAATCACCGTGACGATTCAGGATCAAGGACGAGCTACCTCTTCCAGTGGCGGGGTATCCACCCTCTTGGAGCAGCTGGGAGCCCCGCTCTCAGCTGTTGATGTGTGTCGAAGGTCTCGTCCGCCAGTATGACGAGAACCATCCGATGAGTCCTGTGGCCCATCGGTAAACACGCGCCCTAGGCGCTTGTAGACGAATTGCAAGTTTGCAATCGCGTCACGCATCTCAGCCGAGATGTGTGCCTTTCCCCAGGGCGAATTTAGGGAATACACATCCCTATGTGCACGCTGCGAGTTGTCAACACAACTAGCACAAGGGTCTCCCCATGTGAGGCAAGGAATGTCTGCCTCACTCGATAAACATTGCAATCGGTACCCTGCACCGGTTGGCGTTCGCTTTTCGAACCTGAGGCGAGTCGCCTCAAGTTTCTTGAGCCACCCTTCTCGTCCAAAATTCTTTACGTTTTGGACGAACGCTTTCCACGCAGCCAAAAGCGATGCTTTGTCACGCTTTTGGTTGCTGTTGTACCATCGATGTCTAAGGAAGACATCGAGATAAAAATCTTCTTCAGCGCGAAAGTTCTTCGCGCTGGAACTTAAGCCGTGAAGCTCAGTCGCATCGAATAAGGGTATTCGAGGGTGTTGGCTTGTCTCGTGAGACAAGCTATTGATGAGCCGTTCGGGCAGACGCCACGGCTTCGGCTCATCACGCTTCGAAGTGGTACCTCTGTCGGTATCACGGCTCCCAGAATGACGACGGCTCACGCCATCGTCATCACGCTCGTGCGAAGAAGCACGAGTCGGCGGTGGTAAGGAGTAATGCTCATCACCACTCTGATTACCTTCATCATCACTGCCGAACAGACTGTGTTGCAACTCACGAGTCCGTTCGTTCGGCAGTGGTCTTGGCGAATACTGAGACGTCGCCGGTGATCGAGACGCCTCTGGAATATTGCCCGAGTCAGACACGTCTGACTCGCCAGAGTAAATGACCTCAATGTCGGGGTCATCATGCGCACGCGGTGTTGTACCGCGTGCACCTGCAGCACCTGTTGCTGCAGGCGGAGAAGAAGCAGCAGACGACGAATCGTCTGCCACAGAGGCTGGCATAGCAGCGGGCTGTGCGCGTGTTGAGTCACTCCGCATAGACATGTTAACTTTGCGAGGTCGGTTGAAAAGTAAATGGAACGGGCCCAACAAGTGCTTTCTGTCCCAATGGTGGCCAACGGGTGGCCTCCATATTTTCGATAGTCACATGGTGACTATCAGTTAAGGGGGGTGATGTAACGGGGCAGCCCGTTACATGGAAATTGTCATTTAGAAAATAATGACAATAAAGAATATTATGTTGAATATTCTTTTAACAATATCACCAATGGTGGTAATATTGATGGGTCGACCAAAGAGTCTGCTCATTGGTTGATATCTTGACGATATCAACCCACCAATCGCCGCAAGACGCGCGCAATGAGGGGTGAGTAGACGTCGTCATACATTCAGTTAGATTAGTATAATCAAGTCAAGTCAAACAGAGAGACAGTGGTTAAAGACTTATTTATATATTTATAACACAGTTCTACTTTTCCCTTATCTACGCTTCCTCGTTTGCCTCGTGTACGTCTGTCGGGCGCACCGATACCCTTGCGTTAAGTTCACGCAAGGGTGTGCCCCGTTACAGGAGATGTCACGCATGGACACAAAAGCATTAAAGCTGTTAAGAAAAAAGAATTAATAAGCTTGATGTGGCGGCCAGAAGTACTCCATATATGTTGTAAAAAGTAGCGCTAACTCTACATCTAGACATAATCAATCTAACAAGAATGCGAGACATACATAAGTAAATACTCAGTGCCCGTATATACAGAAGTCATGAATGTCCAAGAATGGGTACATGTACCATACCCTAGCGACGAAAACGAAAGAAAGATCGTTTAGTAGTGGATAGATGGTGTGGGAGCTATCTTTGGCTTTTTTAGTGGACAAGTGCAAAGGCCAAGTTAGCCTGCCACGGATGACGTTACAATGATTATTCTCAAATACACATCTGCACGTACAGGTAATCACAAAATTAAAACTATGTACTGGAATTAGCGCAATTGTTAGTTCTACGATGATCCATGTGAAGTCAAGCAAACGTGGATAAGCACAGTCGACTAAATAGAAATGCATCGATGAATGCAGTTCGAACATTTTTGGTGTAATTGCAGTGATTTTGTAAGCTCAAATTGTAGCAGATTGCGGGCAAAAAGATGAACCATTTTAGACAAATTGGAAGCATTTGTTTCGTGGCCAAAGCCGCAAGTCTTACGCAGAAGATTGAGCCTAAACATGTAACGCAAATTGCTTGACGTATAACGTGCAGTCGTATGTGATTACGCTGTGGACCAGTCACGCCTCCATTCGCCTGTATACGCCTTTCTATGTCACTTGCTCAAGTACCCTAGCAGCTATGGCACGCTCAGACTGTGGCTGATTGACAACGATTTATTCTCGTTTCGGTTCAGCTCGCAGTGATTACACTAACATTAATGTTCAATTATGCATAATCGCACTGCACGACCCTAGAAACGGTTAAGGATCTTATCGATTTGCAGAAGGCTTCTCGCCACTAATTTCTTCGACTCGTACTCATTTCTGTAGCTCAACTCTCTTGATCTCGTAGACACATACTTCCTACTGATGAAATGACTACCTAGCTGCTATTTGATATGCGGTGATAATAAACAACGGTGACCACATACGCGTTGCTCGCATACACTGGCACAAAGTCGCTATCTGCGCGCACAGCCATAAAATCATTTGCTATTATTGGTACTAGCAGATACCAAAGCGTGACGCTACAACATTTGTACAACTTCCTCAGTGTCTACAATGTAGGCAAACATATACGTGCGTATTTGCACTGCAGTCGGGCAGCTTATATCGATCAATAGTCGTTGTCGCAACTGCAAGTGGAGATCTCGATCTCGTGCAGAACAAACGGCAGTTTGCCTTTAGAGCCTATTGTTACTTTCTCCATGGCCGCTGTGGGAACCACTTATTTGGTACCCATCGAGCGACCGTATAAGAACGTGGCAAAGCCGATCATCATCGCATCTTCTTCGAGCGTCATGGTCCACAGTAGCAAGTACGACCTGCTCATCAAGCTCCTGCTCATCGGAGACAGCGGTACATGACGGGTGGACGCGTGTGTGTCGGTGTCGGTGGGTCTGTGCCTCATACTAACCGCCGCTGTCCTCCGTTCACGGACTCTTTCTATTGCCAGGCGTAGGGAAAAGCTGCGTGCTGCTGCGGTACTCGGATGACTCGTTCACAACGTCGTTTATCACGACAATTGGGTGTGTACCGACGCTACAGAATGAATTGTACATGGCTACATGTCGTGCCTGGACTGACGCTGCGCTGTAGGATCGACTTCAAAGTGAAGACCATTGAAGTGGATGGCAAGCGGATAAAGCTCCAGATTTGGGATACTGCGGGACAAGAGCGATTTCGTACGATCACAACCGGTACGCGTAGCAATTGTACTATCTGTCGGTGAAAATGGGAACGACGGGTTAGTGATGACGTCTCTGTGGATCGTTTGGATTGCTCTTTGCAGCTTATTATCGTGGCGCGATGGGGATTCTACTGGTGTACGACGTAACAGACGACCATTCTTTCCAGAGTACGTGTTGCCACATTGATTGCAATCTAGTGGTTGTGGTGAGAAAGTGGAGCTGGTGCGATATGTGACGTTAATTTGGAGCTACCGCGCAGACATTCGCAATTGGATGACACAGATCCGACAGAATGCGTCGTCGAACGTAAATAAAGTCCTCATCGGCAACAAGTGTGACGTTGATCCGTCGGAACGCGTGCGTACAGAATGGCGCTGCCAAAACAATGTGGCCTGACTGTGCTGACATAAACGGATTGTTATTCGTGGTATTGTAGGCGGTGACGACGAAGCAAGGTCAGGATCTAGCGAATGAGTTTGGTATTGAGTTCTTCGAAACGAGCGCAAAGAGCAACCAGAACATTGAAGAGGCCTTTCGCTTCGTCGCTGTGGACGTTCAGAAGCGACTGGCGGAGAGCGAGCACGATAGGTTAGACGTGGCCAACAGCAGCAAGTTTCGTGTGGACGAGTCCCAGGACCAAGCGAAAGACGGCTGCTGTGCGTAGTCTCTTTTCTTGTATCGGTTTTCCCATTTACTTTAGTCAAACTATCGATCGAACAATCACAAAAGCCGGACTCGTGATTCTCGCGGCCTTCCTTTAACCGGCATAGATGATGCCGCACTGAGCTTTTGCCCATATCTTTAGACCTGGCTGCGTCGCCGTAATGAGGCACGTCCTGCAGAACGTGCGTCTTTTGCCATTGTAACCAATACCATCGTAAGAGGCTGTTGACGACGCGCGATCGACATCCGTACCCATTCGATATCCGCACCCATTCGACATTGGAGTGTACAGACGACATGCTGTTACACTGCACGCTTCATCACTGCATCTTGAAGCAGGATATCGCGCGTCTAAATGAAAGCCATCTCCTTGGAAAGATGCAGCAACATCCACGTGTGTTGTTACCAGGCAACAATCATCTCACGGACAGGCTCAAACCGCTTGTCATCGTTATACATGGCTTCTCGAGCTTCGTCATCCAGCCACGTGCAAGCATTCAGCGCTCCAGGGGATTAGTAGCCGACGAAGCGGCTTGGACGAGCGTGCCGCTATCACGCTGGGTACTTGATCGAGGTGGGCTTCAGAGCGGTCTAACTACCAGCAAGAAAAAACAAGGAGTCGCAGCGCCTCCACGCACTGATGTTGCTCCTTCACTTGGCAGAGTTGTCGCACCAAGTAGGTGTCGAGAGTCGCTCATGGCAGCAATGTACCGTGCCATCTGCTTTCAGCTGGGCAACAGGCAGGTCCTGCTTTTGCGTGTTGCATCCCACCTGCAAAACCGCAGTTGGTAATCAAAAACAAGTGACGCGAGTCGCCTGAGCTCGAATGTAGCCATCCGTTGCGCCAGTCATTTTTGGTCTCTACCATTATCACTTGACATGCCGACGCTCAACGACCCCGTCGAGATGGACGGCGGCGAAGACTGGAACGACTGGGTCGATGACAACTCATCTGTCAGCTACAACTGCGTGCTTTGTGCTAGCAAGTTCCGGGCGGAGGCGCCGCTGCACGCACATCTCCAGGAGGCGCACGACTTCTCTCTGCACGAGCAGATCCTGGCACACAAGCTGGACACGTACGGCACGATCCAACTCATCAACTTCATCCGTTGGAATACCCTGGACGGAGTGGAAGCGGATCAGGTCAAGCAGACACTGGCTACGGAAGGCCGTGCTGCGTTCGAGAAAGAAGAGTACCTCAAGCCTGTGGTGGCGGACGATCCGCTGCTCTACTGTCTCGACTGCGCAGACAGCGATTGCAGCGACGATGACGACGTCAACGACAGTGGAGAAGGCAGCAAAAAGATGGAAGTGGAGACGTCTCCTGCTCGAGGCGACGACAGCGACCTGGTTGCCAAGCTGCAACGGGAGAATCAAGAGCTCAAGCAGCAACTGGCCAGGTTTTCAAAGCTTGTGCGGGACTTTGTCGTTGATGGCGAAGATGATGCGCCCATTGAAGACGCCGCAAACAACGACACGTACTACTTTGACTCGTACTCGAAAGTGGATATTCATCGCGAGATGATCACGGACAGGGTCCGCACAGATGGCTACCGGAACGCTATCCTCAACAACCCGGAGATATTTAAAGACAAGGTAGTGCTAGATGTCGGCTGTGGCACAGGTATCCTGAGCATGTTTGCTGCTCAAGCTGGTGCTGCGAAAGTGATTGGCATCGATTGCAGCGAAATGGGCAACGTGGCGCGCGAGATTGTAGCGGCCAATGGATTCAGCGACGTTATCACGATTCTTCGTGGCAAAGTCGAAGACATGGATCTGCCTGTCGACAAGGTGGACATCATTGTCTCTGAGTGGATGGGCTACTGCCTTCTATACGAAGCAATGCTGGACACGGTGCTCTTCGCGCGAGACAAGTGGCTCGCCCCGGGTGGTCACATGTTTCCTGACAAGTGTTCATTGTTGATTCAGGGTATGGAAGATTCATCCCAGCGCCTTGCTTTCTGGGACGACGTATACGGGTTCAACATGCAGCCCGTCAAGTCCAACATCTCAATCCGAGACGCGTTTGTAGAAGATGTTCAGCAGAGTGACATCATCACGAGTCGCGAGCTGCTGCAGGAGATTGACATTGATCACGTCACATACGATGGGCTCGACTTCCACTCAACCTTCACACTGTCCGTCACGAGGGATGCGACCATGCACGGGTTCGTGTCCAGCTTTGACGTTGGCTTTGAGCGCGATCTCCCGCGCCCTGAGTACTTCACAACGGGATGCGAAGGTGCTCCAACGCACTGGCACCAGGTCTTCTTCCATATCTCGAAACCTTTTACCGTGAAGAAGGGTGACCGAATCGACGGTAAATGGTGGGTGCGGCGGAACGCCGAGAACCCACGCTTCCTTGACGTCGAGATTGAGTGGAAGGAAGCGATTGAGGAAGCGTTTCTTGTCCAGCGTTATCGTATTCGCTAGAAACCGAAAGGGCAAAGCATGCTCGCTGAATATGCTTCACCATTTTCTTGAGATCGTTTACAACTTGCAACCAGCGTGAATGGGGTATTGCAATACGGTGTAGTGCTTCCAGCTTGGTCTAAGGTAGGACTAAGGTCGAAGGCGGAATAGTAATGTGCTTAGAGACGTAACTTTGCCATCCAGGCGTATACTGGCCGAGCCTAACGCACTCGCAGTGGCAAGATTCGTGTTCTGAAGGTCCGTCGTTGGTATGATCGCACTGATAATCTAGGTGCAGGATAGTCTGCACTGCGCTGTGCACATGGCGAAGTCTCCCGATTTGGCGTTATTAGCAGCGTACACCGTCTTGCTGTACACCACCACAGGTCTGAGTGTTCTGTATTGATGATACCGAGCACAACAACGTGCAGCGTAATACTTTGCATTCGTATCGGGCCCCATCCGGCAACTTCCTTGGCCGCATTTCGGACACTTAATTTGCAAGCCAATGCTAGCGATATAAATTTCAATTCCCCAAATTTGACTGATGTAACTATGACTGCGGCTTCACCTGGCTAATGACGTCCTTCACGAGCACGGACATAGCCGAAACCTTTTCGAATTCCTCACCCGTGGGTACCATCATGGACAAACACTTGAGCAGTAGATAGTGGGTCGAAGTAAGCGATGGCGTGAGATCAAGCTTCTCGACGAGAGCGTCTACCGCGAGAGGTGGCTGGGTATCATTGAGCACCCAAGCGAACACGTCTGCAGGCAGCATGCTCATCAGAACAGCGTACTCCGCTTCGGTCTTCATTCGCTGCAAAATAAGTGAAAGCCGAGCTCGTGCAATGGATCCCAGCTTAGATACCAACCGTTCCGGCCTTCGCATTCTTTCAATTGCGAAATCTGCTCGCTCATCTCGTCCGGACTGATACAAGAAGAGCACGTGCTCTTCACGGATCACCTCCGATGATAGTCCAAACGCCTCTGCCAGCGCAAATCCAAGCGTTTCGTCATGCCGGAGTAGCTCCTTTGAAAACTTGACCCGATTTTCGCTGATACAAACCATCTCCTCTGCGCTTGGTTGGGCAAGCAGCTGGCTCGTTTGAAAGCTGTCCGGACAGCACAAGAAATGCCCTTGATCTGAAAATAGCTTGGCGATCGAGACCGGGGTCACTGCTGTTGCAGCAAATGAGTCGAGCAGCATAATTAAACTGGTGTGATCGGCGATCTGTGACGCTGAGACGGTTTCGAGTTTGAAGCTGCGCAAGCTTTTGATTAGCATCGACGTTTCGTACGAGGGTGGCCAATGCTGTCGAAACAGCACGTGGAGATCATTAACCGGAAGATGCCATCGACATGGCTGCGTCAGACACCTCATTTTATATTCAGCCATTGGCAGCTCGTTATCGTCGTCACAAGATTCGTCACCTTCACTTGCTTCATCTTCAACATCGCTTTTATCATGCATACCTGACGTAATCGGTGCGGTCGAAATCGTCTGTACCGAAGTTAAAAGCATTGCAAGTAGGTTCCGGATAATACCAAAAAAGCGCCGAGCGACTTGTGCCTGGAGACCACGTTGGGGCTTTCTACCTGCAGCACTTTCCTCCCAAAAAGTAACCAGTGTTGCCACGTGCACGCGAATGTATCGCTCCCATATATGAGCCGCCATCGCTACTTTCAGGTGAAGTGACTGAACACAGTCAAGCTCTAACAGCGCGCCTTCTATCTGACGCATGTCGGACCGCTCAGCGTTCCATGTAGTGCAAAGTGTCTCGACGCGACAACAACACAAGGCGTCTTTGCTCGATAGTTGAGGGCATGCAAGCATTACGGCTGCCCAATCTCGCATATCTGCAGCCTTTCGACAATCTTCCATACTCGCAACCCACCCGTCGGTCTCGTCACCATCGACATCGACATCCGCATGGTCTTCTGGCAATTGCACAGCAGCGTCATCTTCACCGACCTCGTGGCCGTCATTCAGCTGCATGACGGCAACCCTCTGCATGACATCATCCACATGTTCGACAGCGTCAACGGACAAACAGCCAGCTTTTCCAAGCCGCAATGACAAGTGCATCGTTTTGGCAATACACTCCTGCAGAACGGCCCAGCGTACACCGCTAGCAATGATGCTATACTTTCCAAACGTGGCTTCTTCGGCATGTTTCGCCGACTGTTTTTCGCTCCATCCACAATGCGCACTTAACACAAATGCATGAAAAAGCTTTGGCGTCTTACAGCATGAATCGAAGAATTCCACGACAGACGGATGACAATCTCGCAAGCGAAAAACGCGGGTTTCTGTCGGCACGTAGGACACGTCAACATTGTCCCCCTCTTGTCCGATCGCTTCCTCCACATCTGCAATGACGAAATATGGTTGCAGCCAACGTTGGAGAGACGACGACGATGAAGGAGAGGGAAGAGCGAGCACCATGCCAAGAGGCAGTGAAAAGTACCAATCAACAAATAACTTTGTGAGAATCCCTTCCGTCAGATAAAGGGTAGAATGTAATCGTTGCAGCTCCTGCAAAGTCATGCACATGTCAGAACCCAATGCATATCCCTCAATACTTGTCAGTAGTCGCCCATACCTGAACCGCGAAGACGCTCGATAGCACTGGAGCGAAAATAAACGTCAAGAAGCAGTTCCTATGCGCGAGAGTCGAAAACTTGCGCAAAAGCGGAGTCCCTAACACACGGAAAGCATCACGCAAAAAGTGCTCGTCCGTCTCAGCGGTCTCAAATAGCGATATTATGTCTCGGCGACGAGGCAAGTCCGGATCATCAAACGGCATCGAAAAGAATTCCATAAACTCCCACGCAGTCAGCTGACTGGCACTATCACTCGCTCTGCATGTCTTGATACACGATTCATCGTCGAAGGCAAGACCAGCCCGACGATAGAGTTCATACCATGGCATAACACGAGAGAACGGAGGAGAGTTATTCTCTTCACAGCCAGAGCTTGTACTGGATTGCAATAGGATTTCCCGGTCAGAGGTCTGCAGCATAGACATGAAAGCATGCTTTCCACTCGCAAATTCCTGCAAGCGCAACCAAACTATGAGATCCGAAGGCCTGGAAGAGCACATGAATAACGCGTGATCTGCACAACACACTTACAGTCTGGAAGCCGATAAATGTAGATACGAGGCGGTATTGCCAAAGTAACTTCCACTGAAGGGACAGGCTTGCACCTGTCGGTGTTGCAAATGCTACCTCGTTTTTCAACGCCTGCAAAGACACGTGTTTTAGACAGACTGACGATTCGGCGGCAACCATAGACTACGTACCAGCTGTAAGTTCTCCAGTGCCCTTAACAAAAAGGCAGCATCAAGCGATCTCATGTCAGCCTTTAGTAAGACGTCCAGAAGTGCCTGGATCGTCGTCAATGCAGAAAAACTGCGCATGTCTTCTAGCAACGAATTCAATGTATTGTGCTCATGTGTATGGTCACCATTTTTCTTCACAAACGCATGTAGACTACCGACCACTTGGTGCAAACGAAACTGCTCCTCTTGAAGTTTGTTCTGCGTAAAATACTTCATCAAAGTCGATGCATTAGGTAGCCGAGGTTTTAGCTCAATCACTTCCGACATAGTACCGCTCGATTTCGTCAAAATATAACACTTTGTTCGTCTGGTGACGGAATCGAACTGCGTGAATAGTTTCGCGCAGTTACCCACAGCAAAACTAAAAACTCGGGGGCCATATCGTGCACGCCATACTTCGACAATGCCACGTTGAGCAGAGTAAATGACCAGGTATAATCCAAGTGGACGACGAGCACCTTCCAAGCCCTGCATCCAGCCACACTGTCCATTTCGATACCCTTTCCACATCCTTATAACAACCATTCGAGAGGTATCAATCAGTACAATACGTCCCAACGAGTCCGAAACAGCGGCTAATTTGCCCGAAGGACTCAGTACCAGGACTCGACATCGTCGCCGTTCATCTTCGTCAATCGAGTGAGTCGAGCCAAGTGGGGTTGGCATGTGCTCCACTGCAGAATCAATCGCATCTGAACTCAAAGGAGCAGCCACCGCTCGCTGCTCATCTCCACGAGCCAACGTCTCGTCTGTGCCTCGTCTCCATCCCCACGTCGTTGCGAAGCGCCACGCCGCCCCAGCCGCTCTGGATGCAATGGCTATCGCAATTTGCGCCAAGTGAATGATCGAGTTCTGGTCGTTGCCAGCCGGGTAGAACGAGAGAAACGGCGCAGAGCCCGCACTCACGATCGTGTAGACACCAAGACGAGCGTGTGACTGAAAGATTGTGGGTCGGACTGGTCCACACGGGACTGCAGCCACCACGTCTGTCTGGCCTCGCAGCGAGTACTTGCGAACCTTATGGACTTGAGCCGGCTCCACGCCTCCAGCCCGCACCGCAGCGATCACCTCCGAGACCTGGAGCACAACGACTGTGGCATCGGCGTACAAGACCCAGAACTCGGCCGGCTCGGGCTCGCTTGGTGCTTGACTTGGCAGCGTGGCTCGACGCGGCGCCATAGTCGCCACGTCCCTATTCACCGTCAGCTTGTGCACTGCAGCGCGGTGCAGCTGCTGCTCAAAGACAAGCGCTCCCGAGCGCGTAAACAAGCGCACGATGCCGGTGGTGTAGCCCACACACACGAACGCGCTGTCGAGCCACGTGACGTCGGCCACTCGCTCGTGCGGCTTGAGCCGAACGGTCTGTGCATCGACAATGACATGCAAAGACGATGCGTACGATTCTGGCGATCCCTTAGCTGCGTCTGTGTCCCTGTGTGTGAGGTAGATCGCGCGCTCGAAGCCCAGCACGAGCGTCAGATCGACCGCCAAGTCCATGCAC
This sequence comes from Hyaloperonospora brassicae, assembly GCA_947650285.1. Classification (NCBI taxonomy): domain Eukaryota; phylum Oomycota; class Peronosporomycetes; order Peronosporales; family Peronosporaceae; genus Hyaloperonospora; species Hyaloperonospora brassicae. Next base: position 244,946 of record CANTFL010001466.1, read on the forward strand.
ACGCGTGCAGTGTCAAAGAGCGACACGCACACGTCCGGTGCGTCGTCCGAGCGTAGGGACGAGCTGTCGATGTGAAGCAGTACGGCCACTGCGTCGTCTGCAGCGTTTGCGGCCCCAGGCAGCGCGGAGACCGCTGAAGGTTCCATGCGCCTTTATTCTTTTGGACGAGAGTGATGGTCGTTGGTGGTGTGCAGGACACCACAGACGGGATAAAAGTATCCTCGAATGAGTGAGTTTATTTTGCTAAACGTGATCCATCTCGACTTCTAAAGCGATTTATGTCACTCTTTGAATCGCCCAATCGGAGGCAGTCACCCAGGAGTAGCGACAACACAGCGAGTTTTGTGCTTAACAAGCCTTGTTCCTCCTATCCAGGTCATGACGGATCCGGACATCCGGCGCAGTCGGCAATCCTGGACCCTCCCACGCGAGCAGAGGACGGATTCCCAGTCCGGATCCAGGCAACCACAGGCCCCGTAGTGGACACTTCCACTACGATCCCAGCCTCTTAACTACCCTTGTTGCCAGCAAAAGACATATACATCAGCCTCATTAAATACATCAAGGAGGCCAAGAGTGCGGAACTAAGAGAGACGTGGTCGATTAAGCTGGCGTACCTATTAGCGGAGGTCTACAACGCAATACCGGCCAAACGGGAGCAGGTCGCGCCACAAAAGGTTCGGTACCCGAAATTGCATCCAGTTGAACGTGCGATGCTCACAACTTTCTTCGAGGAGGCGTGCGTTTAAGTCGATTGCCTCTTGCTCCAACGGGAAATGTATGCTACAAGCATCTGTCATGACATTTTAAACACAACATGGATGCTCAGTACTGTTTTGGAGTGTATAACGAGTAAATTGCGCTGATCAAATTTCCCCGTACTTACTCACTAGCGGGAAAGATAACAAGGGACCACCTTCCTAACGCGGGCCAACACTCTACGGCGGCAGCAGACAGGTATGAGGATTTCATGTTCAATCCGAATAAATACCCTCCTCAGGAGCGTGCTCGACTGAGAGCACTCTGCGTGGAGAAGCTAGGCCCTGCGGGCTCGCGACAGTTGCGGGAAGGTATAAAGGACAATTGAGAAATCATGAAAGGATTGGCAGAGGGTGATATCGTGGGCAGACGTCTTCCACCGTTGCTGGCAGGTAAGTTTAATCATTCAAAACTACTCCGATTGCACAGCACCATTCAATGCAGCTCGAAGAGAACTTAAGCTTTCGTCTCAACGGAAAATGGACAATTCCGACCAGCCGGATACACACGCAGGCAATCAAGAAAGACATCTTGGCATCATTGTAGCTCACACACGTCAACCTGCAACGCCTGCACGATCTACTTCGCAAAATGAAGACGTTGAGTTGAGATGAGGTTTTCAAACCATTCACCTCGTCTTTTTCGACCGTAAATCAGCAAGGAGACTCAACTGATGACGGTATTCTGCAAGCTAATAGTATATAGATTGCACTGTAAGCACGGAGAGTCCGCGCGGTCAGCATGGGACAGAAGAAATTAACTTGTCCACACACGGCATCGGGTACGAAGTGCATTTGTACAACGTTTTACACTTCGTAGAAATTCAAAACATTTCTTCGTTCATCAGCAAGCACAGTGCGGCAATGTCCGACCCGGAGAGAGCTATCAATGATGGCAGATTTAACTTGCTTCTGGATTTTCGCAAGGTATATGACATGGTCTCACGAGAATTCTTACTCGAGGTATTCCGGCTATTTGGCTTCGTGGAAGCCTTTGTTATGGTTAAAGATGTTATGATGACGGCACCACGGCGCGGTTCGTAGTAACCGGAATGCTCTCACATCCTATCCCTGTACTTACGGGATCCGACAGGGTTGCCCTTTGTATCCTCTACTTTTCTACTTCTGGCGGAGATACTGGAAATTGCCATAAATTAAAACACACGTATTAACGTGCTACAACATCCTGGATATCCAGACACGGAGCAGAAAATTTTCGGGATTTATTGACGATTCGACTATTTTTCTCGATCGCGCGAAATATCTGCCGCAGGTATTGACCATCGTGCAGCGCTTCGAGGAACTCTCTGGGCTGTTTGTTCAACCGGCAAAGATTGTGCTGATATTTTTAATACAGCGGTTGATGTCACGGAGTATAACGGGATTTCTGTCCTTCAACATGGAGTTTCGACTAGGTATCTCGGGGATCTTGTGGGAACCGGAGATCTAGTTGACGCTATCTAGGCATTACGGGTCCGGAATGTGAGAAAGCGGCTAGCCACAGCGACTAGTAATTCAATTAGCGTCGACGTCCAGATTATGCTACTCAGATTATAATTCTCTCCGCTGTCCTCTATATTGCGGTGGTCTTCAGAATCTCTCAGTGGGCCAAGAAGGAATCGCACAATCTTTAAAATCGATTTATTTGGCATCATTTCATTTCAACGGCCACCGGCAGGCATCAGGTCAATCCAGGCCTGCTGTATACCCCACGTGGTACGGGCAGAATCGGCTTTATCTCCCTAGATGTCGCCATGAACACGCAAAATCTAAAGCACGCCATGCAATGGTCGATTTACAAACAGGGCCGCTATTGTTTTGCGTGGGCAATCTGGACATTTTAAGATGCCGAAGACACTACGAAGTGGAGACTATCGCCGATCTTAAGGAACTCTCGGCGCCGCCGTCTTAATACTGAACCTCAACAAAACAAACAAGCAGAAGTCAGTGCTTGAATTGTACCTGCGAAGGTCGAATGGTTGACTTTTCAGTAGCGCCGACACATATCATTCTAGCGCGTAGTAGGTAACCTAGTATCCACTCGTAATGGACGCGGGTTGCTTCTTTAGTATTACGACAACATACCAACGCTCAAGTACATTTACAATCAAGATCACAAGCAATTTTAAGCAACTTATCGATGGGATCAGAATCAATTTGTCGTCGATGACAAGGGGCGATCACTAGCAGCAAGCAAATACCCACTGCCACGGGCATGTCGTCTAGAGGAACTACACGTCACGCGTTTGTCGACGCTGGACAACAAAATCCGCTTTTCATGTACGGGAGAAAATAAGTGTCACACGATCACCAAATTAGGACACTGGGCGACGGCAATCCTTATGGATTATCCGGCTTACCAATTCGGGGAAACAGTCTGTGTGCCACCGAAACTTACACTTCGGACGGTTGTGAGGCCCTCACATATTTACGTGGACCTCTATAAGTCGTATTGTTGTCAGCAGCAATTTCGCGACCCCCGGGAGAAAAATTATTCCTTCTTCACCCCTATTCAGGCGGTCAATATTATTGATTGGGTTATCGATCAGATGGACGGCGTACCAGTAGAAGACATGCAGGAATTAAACGTTATCCAACAGGTAACACTGTTCAGAGCACTCGTACTAGTAGCGCACCCGCATTGACATGGGTTTCTGTGGTTCCTTCCCCCGACCCTCAACAATATTCGCTCATATGAAGAGTAAAAATGCCAGCCGTCTTAGAAGTCGAAACGATATATGGTTCCAGCTCTCTTAGCTGCAATCTACAGACAACAACACAGAGCTAACTCGAAGAAGGAGCTCATGAAGGAGGGTATATTTTGTTGTCGCAGTATCTGCCATTGCTGTATGAGCATCGCCATGCACTCACGGAGTATTAAATCTGAATTTGCTACCGAATAGCAACTAAAATTTAAAGCTGTATTATCCGCGGCAAGATCTCAGTGCCACGTGCAAGCGACATCTTGCCTGCCGCGGTCAGCTGGAAGAACTTGTACATATCATTCAAGACTGCACGGGATGAAGACTGAGCTGGACCTATGTCGTGTCCCAGTGGTCACAATCATTAGCAACAGAAATTTAACTCCATCGGTACGAGCAAGCACATTATTTTTGACAGGCCTTTAAAGTACCCAGGTGGACACGGGCGGACATTAAGCACCCGTTTCCCGATTATGCTGACACCGTCGAACAGACATGGAGACGGATTAGGTAAATTGCTTGCTCGAACTGCGTCACCATGCAATGTATTCAGATGAATCGAAGCGTCCAAAATCAGACAGCATGGCACCGAAAAAAACTGTCGCCGAAGTGCAATTCATATTTGTACAACAAATGCGCACTGTAGCGATCAAGGCATAACGGAATGACAGATATCGAGCTGATAGCTTCTTCTTTCGACCAGTGGTGGAATTTCTTCTGAATAACGATTCACATCGGACGATGGGACTTGACACCCTCTCTTGGCGACCCAATTTACCTTGCGGGAGCTTAGAGAGGTTGAGGGTCTTCAGAAACCTTGTACGCCTTAAGGGTAAAATGACAGCATGTTTCTTTCAGGAGATTAATAAATTGAACGATAGAAGTGATTTGCGCAGCAGATGTTCGTGTTGGCCAGAAATACGCAACATGAGCTTGTATTGACCAGCGCTTCTGAAGCTCAACCAAAACATCACTATAATGGAACGAAAAAGTCCGAGTCACGGGTTGAGTCATAACGATTTGTGTCTCCTTTCTGGAGTCTGGACAGAGAGTGATATGATAATACTTTATTAAGAAAGTAGGTGTTTGATGTAGATTCATTTGGCCCATGGCAGTACTTTTGGGCCGCTGACCATCATGTCATAAACCATAAGCCAAAATGTATATAAAAGCAATTCACTTTTTATATATGCGTTAACGGGCCACTAATTGAATGATATAGGATACCATGTGGTAAAACTGTCGATGTGCCAGTCTTATTCTTGATTGAAAATGTTGCATTGTGGAGTGCCAGTGTAATTGGGCACTGGAGACTACGCACTGACTTCAGTCTGTAGGATTGATCATCACTGACAACAATTTTGTCTAGTGCCCTGATACCACGCGTACGCGTACGCAAAGGAGGTTTTACGAGTAAACGGCAACACTTGGTAGTAGGAAAAGTAAAACTGCTATTTAATATAATCAAGCCCTATACCTTGACCTATCAACTATTCCGAACATAAATTTATTCAATCATGCATGGTAACGTCTACCCACCACCCATTACGCGCGTCAAGTAGAGATTGTTGGGTTTATATAATGGCCTGTGTTAACCGATGAGTAGACACTTGGTTCACTGCAACATTTTCTCTGTAAATGTTAATATTACCAAAAATACATTCGACATAATTTTTGTTATTTGTCGTTTCTTAAAAATGACAATCATACGTAACAGTATTGCCCCTTTATAGTCATACGGCTCGTCACGCTCCGATTGAAACGCTCCGTTCTTATATATTAGGACGTAGTGGGGTAAATACTTGTCGAGTTTACTCCCTTTTTTACTTCATGTATTTTTGATCAATTCAGCTTTAAAACGTACAACCGAAGAGGGATCTGATGTCTAATAATTACAAAAAACAGTTTCAAATTTGACTTTTTTTGAGAAACCCATAGTCTACGAAAATGATTTAGCATCTAATGATACCAGATCTAGTGGAACATACGCGCCTTTTATTGATTTTAGAGATCTTCATTTGATAGTTAGCTTGCCTACATCATCTTTTAGACTTTGATTAGGGGACGGAGTCTGCAGATTGCGCATAATGTATCATAGAGATATTATGGTTGCTGTGCCCATTTAGCCACAAGATTGGTCTCGAAAGATTGATATATAAATGCAGTTATACCTCTCGCACCTAGCAACGCTTCGTGCGTATCCATCATAAAGCCAAATTTTGAAAATTCGGTGATTCAGATTCTCCTTCTCAGATAATCGAACGCGGTGCGTGCTGTCGTCAAAAGGCGTCACCAGGTATAAACATGTGTATATTATATTGGGAGTTTTTTTTATCTGAACACGACGGAAAGCAAAAAGATTCAGGCAGCTTATAAAAGTCTTCTAATAGGGTAAAAGATGCAACGCGTTCCTTTCTTTGGGTAGCTTACGATGTTTAATTATAATAAGAATATATTTCTATTAGCCTTCGTTAATTTGTATCAATGAAAATTTTAAAGCTGGGCCGTCTTGGGCCCCTTCGAAGCGATTTTGTGCCTTTAGAATCGCATCAATGTAAATTTGGGTGACTAGTTATAGCTGACTGGCCTCCACGCTCGATATGTATTCCATCTCGGGATTATCTAAGATGTGGGCGTAAATTGCGCCCGAGGTGATAATGCGTGCGCTTTTATTTACATATCTCTCTATGTTTCAAATGCGCTGCTGCAACAAACGGATAAAAAGTCGGAGTTGAAAGACAAGAGGTATGAGTCATATATTCTATATATTCAGGCTTCACTAATTTTCGTTGTATTTAATCTACCTAAAGCTTACTAATCATTTCCTTGCAACACCGCATAAAAAAAATTGTTTTGCATAGCACGTGTGTCGAAAAGTTATCGAGTTATCAAAACATGGAGGAACGGATCGCGCTCAGGCTTATCCAAATTGATAATTTGTCGTGGGGATAATTAATCTCATCCTGTCGCATCTTTTAATAATATGTGTAAGAAGAGTGACAAAAACTGCCTTTATATCTTGAGGGGAGGTGTGATGTGAATGAACGAGTTGGAGAGACCTGCGATATGCGTGTGGAACATACTCACGTAGATGTACGACCGATAAAAAGGATATAGATGTGACATATCTAGTACAAACATACTTCGTGATCACAATCTACCGCGAGATGACGAGATCATGCTTAATTTAGCTGACAATTTTTGTGCCTGAAGAAATTATAAATATTGCGGTCCGCTACAAAAATTGGCGTCGATTGCACGATCTGTGGTCAGCTTATTATGTAACGTCGAGTTCATGTTTGCTTATAGCAGTCTAAATTTATTAAGCATCATGATCCGCGCAAGTCAACCGTGGTCAGCGATCCGTGGCCTACAATTGATGATCCATGGTTCTTACTTGGATAATCGCAATTTGCTATCCCAGCTGTGATGAACGATATTGCGGTGGAGATGATGGTTTGCATCATTTATACTCTGTTTGTAGTGACTAAACTTCGTGATCCGGAATCGAGAGCAAGAAAGCGACGAATTTGTTGGAATGTAACACACATCACGATCCACAATCTGCGGTATGAGAAAAACTGTGGGGGACCATATCGTAGAAGAGGGTGATATTCGAGGATACACGATGCAGCAGAAGATTTGAAATAAAGGGTAGACATATTGTATTTGTTTTCTGGGCTGAACAATTACTAAGTTTCAGTAACTTCCACCGCACGAAAGGCTTGGCTGTCTCTTATGACAATAAATCATTTGACTTTCCGACAATGTAGGAGCCCACAAGTCTCAAGAGATTTATTCCTCTCAATTACGGGGGTTTCGTTGGCGCTTAACGCGCGGCACTTTTCTTTTACAGAGACGAAGTTTAGACTCTTAATGTTGCATGGATTCACTCGTTCCAGTCATAGCAACTCCTGGATAATCTAGCCAGCAATTTTTCATCGAATGGATTTACGCGCTTGGTGAAATAATATAGAGATTTATCATTAATTATTCAATGCAAACTACACGAAAACTTTCCCGGCAGAGTGAGAACATATATTGGCCTCCCGAGATTCAATGCAAAATACCACGAGTTTTACAATCGAAGCATGCTTCTACATGGTAGCTAAGAATTTGTATAGATTTTAAATTGATGATTCATAGCAGAGCACGATAGTCTTCAACTTGATTTTATTTAACATGTCGACATGTTGTACGGAATGGAGTGTTGGTCTTTTGACGATTTAAAAGCCGCTAACCGTAATTAAGCAATGCCTCTGGTTGGTTTGGCCGTCTTTGAAGAACTCTCACAACTAACTTTTAACAGATTTCGGACGCAATATCATAACAAAGACCAGTAGGAAATATTGCGAGTGGTTCAAGCTTTCCAAAGGTCAAGAGAATGGATCATCTACACATCAGACCATGCGATCTTGTCGAGATCGAATTTACTTATTCAGAGCATCCTACAGGTACAATCGTCGCGGAAAGGTGTTCAATGAATGCGCTAACCCCTAAACCGGCACGTATATTTCTCCTTTTAATATGATCTCACTTTAAAGTGATTTACCCGCCCTAATTAATAGTACAAAAGTTGAGGAAGGAGAAATCATGGAAGAGGAGTACCCCTCCGATAATTGGTCACCTGGGAACCATTGAAGGGTTGTGATCGCAAGAAATTTGTAATCATCGCTCAACCATAATTTCTTTGTACCCCAATTACTGTCATTTCTCCTTGTCTGCCCAAAATTTGGCCTGGTGAAAATGTGAATCATTATCATCTTCACAATGTTTTGTGTAGCTTACGCAACAACTTGTTGAAAGTAGCGACTCGCGTTCCTCAAACAATGTCGAAGTATACTCGTTTTACTTAGTCAAAAGCTCCCTATCTGCTTGGGTTTTGCTCTGAGATTGTATTACACATTTATTAACGTATTGCGTCCTCGGATGATGGAACTCGGGCATAATCCGTGTCGGCGTCTCTCCGCATAGTAATTTCAATGGCTCTTGATCTTGTTCACCTTATAAGCGTCAAGCTTTCGAATATCTTATGCCTCATTTCGTCCAAGATGTTTCAGCAGGTCCTATGTATATGTAAATGAAATTTATATAGATACTATATGGGCCCAACGATACTGGTGACTAGAAGTAGCTCCGCGGCCATTAAAAATTGTCTTATAAATTTTACGTATTCATAGATACCGTGTGCTAGATCTTCAAGAGATGATGAGGGTTCTTCGTCTCCCTATTCGCATGCGATATGGATGTTTTTGTGACGTTCAATACCTCGAGCGCATTTAGAGGTGTAGGATGCTTTCGATCGTGTCATACTCCACTGCCCTTGCTAAGGTAGGTTCATACCTAACTATAAACATATGCTCGCTCTCCAACCACTAAATAGGCGATAAATTGCTCAATACTTTTATCATAGTCATCCGTAGTATTTTTAAATCATATTGTTCGAATGACATTAAACACCTTTATCATAGCGTATGCCTTAAATACTGTTCAATGGAAGAGCTTCGAGCGCGTCGTCCAGTACTATACCCCTTCTCTTACGTCATTCTCTTTTTTCGGCCATTATTTTGTCAGTGCTTTCACGGAATTTGGAATTTTAATTCGCTTCTGTCCAGCTGTACTACCCTCTCCTGTAAGAATAACAACCATTATTCGCGTAACATCGTCGTTCAATATCCATCGCGCTCTCAGCTTCCTACTTGCTTTGATTTGCTTAAGTTGTGCTGACTTATCCATAAAAGTAGATATATCCACGAAATATTTTAAATACGACATCCTCTCGATATTCTGCACATACCGAGTCACTCTTACGACCCTTCCGCATTTAAGTGGACGCGGTATATTTATACGATTCGATTTCCCTTACAATGTGATTAAATTTAGCGTACTTTCTTTTTGATTTAGTTTGGCGTCTCTGCGCACAGAGCATGAAAAACGAGAACGGATATCACGCCTAGCTATAAAATAAAGGATCATCACCAGCTGTGTCGACTTCAGTAAAAAATGGTTCTACTTTGCTTTTGTTAAACAGAAACATGTGGCACCTTTGTTCGCATCAGACACATATATATTGACAAGTGGTGTATCAAGGATCACAATACATCAAGTTCATTAAGTATTGTATGATATATACTCATCTTTAATAGTCCATTATCTTAGCACTCTTTATCGTGTTGAATACCCGTCTCTTTCCGGAATTATCGTACATGGCAATATGAGATTTCTTTTCGTGTTGAATAATAAAGCAATTAATAAACCAACGCACGAAGGACCTATATAAGTACTTGGGATTCCATGCTAGTATAATGCCTCCTCACCGTCAAGAGCAACCCAAAATGCTGCAACTTTTATGCCATCAATCAGGTGGACCTTGTAGCTAATTCTCGATTATTCCCGAGGCTTAATCGCATTTACACATCGTAGCCAACCAAACTGTCAATTCAGACAATTATAATGTTTAACTTTCGTATCTTGACTGCTTTTTTATCATATTTCTATTCTTCCTGTACGCACACTAAACTACTTTTTAGTAATGTCTCCACAAGTCTTACCATAGCATTCGGATCTTAATGTATTTTTTTTATCTTACTAAAGTAAGCAATCGCCGTCCAAAGGGCATTACCCATCATTCCTCTGCGTCATCCACAACATTGATATCATTTTTTAGAACATGCTGAGCTTATAATATCACCCGCCTTTTGTTTGCCGTATACTTACTAGCGCACAATTGATACCTTATGTGCTGTTCCGACGTCAAGGCATACGAATAACGTTTAATCTGACAAATAAGCGCTTGTTAAATATTATTTGAGACCGAAACCGTTCGCTACAACAAACCAAATGCAATGCCATTTGTCATCTTCGTATATATTGATATATAATCATGTCACTTTCGTCAGCTCTTCTGAAACATGTGTAAAATGAGTGAGCTCAGCAGTTTTTGATACTCGACGCTCTCCTTTTTTAAGGATATGCATTCGCGACTGTACTTTCTGCAATCCTTCGGCACGTAATTATCGTTTACCAGTAAACGAATCAGAACTAAATCTAGGTGACTGGCAAATATGTCACCCAACTCCAGCAAGATATTATATAAATTTCCATATAGGTTCTTACATGCTCAATGCGCGGCTTCCATATAAAAACCTTTGCTTATCAAAATTTTGTACCTTAAGATTTTTTTTAGGTCGTTTTGTACCGTTCACAACTTGCCACATCGATATTTTCGACTTCTGGCCAGATCGTTACTTGTACGAAGCAAGCTAGGGACTAGATTCTTCCTAGAGTTATCGTGAAAATTTATAAGTTACGTTGAGTAACAAAGTTTACAACTCTGCCCCATTTAATATTCATACCGAAATACGCTGACTCCCACCATGTTTATATAATATATCATGGATGGTTCAAAGCACAAACTTCGTTGTTCACCATAAACGTCCTTCTCCATTGCAAGTATCGCTGACTGATTTGAGGCGACAGTCGGTTTATAACATATATTCTAAAAATTGTTTTTTCCGTTAGTATCTTTATGCACAAAGCTTAACTGTTGTTGGCGTCCATCTCGTGCAAATTCAAATAAATGACGTGCATCAGCTTCTGCTGCTCCTACTATCGATTGTTCTTTCTTCTCGATGACACTTGTAGCTGCATAATTATTTGACTGCAGTTCTCAGACTTCAAATATATATAACTATAGTCATAAGAGCTTCCTCGCCCTCTGAGCAATCCAATTTTTCGTATACAATTAGCTTTATGATTTAGCTCTCGCTTCGAACGCCTTAATTGTTGGTTGCTTTTATATCAATGAATGTACCTCTGCTTAGCGTTGGCTCTGGTACAATTATACTCGAAAGCCCTAGATTACGTAGACATGCTGCTACGGGTAATGCGCCTAAGTTATTTACATATAGCAGCTTTAACGAAGCACTGGTCGCTACGTACTTTGGAAAGTACGGATTAAAAAAATTCGAATACTATTAATAGTTCGCATTTCAATTAATACGTATAAATTTAAAGAGGGAGGCAAACTGCAAAGATGGAAGAGCTTAGAAGTGGTAAAAGGAAATTTGCATTCAATTATATAACGGCCTAAGATCTCTTCTTCCATCAAGCCCTAGTTAAAGTATACATGTATACGAGAACGTATATTGTGACTTCTACTCACGACCCATTGGGCAAGTCGAGCATCCATTTGTGATATGGTGTAATGGAAAAGATTAACCAATAATCAGAACTTTCGATCGACGCAAGAACATCACTGCGTCTGTGATATTCTAGGAGGATCATTCAACATAAAATTATAAGCACTTATTTTTTTCCAAATGCAATAGCATGTTACGGGGTCAACCCGTTTCAATAGCTAGAGTTAATGAAGCATTGCGTGTGCATTTTAAAGGTTCTGAGCATCAACTATGCAACCCTGCTGTCAAAAAAAGGTGTAGCCGGGTCAAGGCAGTAATCTGAAGAAGTGAAGGCGCGACGCCAAGAGCTCTTTTACCATTTGCTTTTACACCCATTTACTAATTGAAAACGAATGGTAGCTGATCTATTACATTGGTTATGCTTTGAGCGGCTCCTATAAATATATATGGACTATACATGCAATCAACGGAATCGTAAATAATTCTGGTACATATACGAAAGTCCTTTCTGCTGGATATTTTGAAATACCATTGTTAATTTTTTGACGGCCAGTCCTTCTGACACCGATGTTTGCATTACGTGGCGCTCTCAGTTCAGTATTGATAGTGGTCTGTCTTTCCAAAACTTGCAAACTGAGGCTTCTGTACCGTGATTATTCATGTATAACCACTTACGGGTCATGTGTGTATATCTTTCATGTCAGAATTAGGTCAAGCTTTTTTTGCCTACCGGCACAGCCATATTTTCGATTGAATTAAGTTTCTACATATACATCCCTTTTTGTCATCGCAACGTTACTGCTATCAGATTAGTCGTTCTATCTTACCGCAAAACACCGGTCCTTTATTTTACCATACAAACGTCATATGACACTGTCATGATAGCTCATACGTACGGCGTGATTATCAACATCAACGAAGCAAATAGTGAAGTGAAAAATCTTATGGCAAAGGTGGTACCACAACGCCATTATGGACTACTTTGCAATCTTCTCGAAATAAATGGCGCGTAATTTTTCAGTAGTACATGGTATGGGAACTCGGAAAGGGACGTACTGTATCATGGGCCGACCTCATGGCAAGATCTACATTGAAATGGTTGATTTGATAAATCCTTAATCATACAAGAGCATATAGACATCATCATATTGATGAAGCACGAACAAAGGAAGTAAGGGGTAGAGATTTGTAATCGTATTTACCAAAGGCTATAATACATGATTGCTTAGTGACACAAAATCCGGCTAGAAGGGCAAGTAGCCCCGTAAACAGCGAGAAGGAAATAAAGAATATGTATGCGAGCTATTATTTCCGATGTATCTACATGCCGATGGGGAATGGACTTGGCACCAAAGGTGCGGTATTGATCGGTAGATAGGTGATCTTTTATCTGTTAAAAATGGCAGAGGAAGCTCGTCGTGTTGGGGTTTAGTACAAGTAGCAGCGCGCATTTGAATAATGATGCAACTGTGACATGTGACATAATAAGATCGGAAATAGAGTATTAGGTGCTTTGGACGTAGAGGCATACCTGATGTAAACAGAGTATTGTTCAATCTAAACTTACGCAAAAAAGATACCATGTCATGCTAGCCATATGGCTATATAAAAACAAAAAAGATGGTGACCGATTCCCGCAATAGTTCATGATGTCGATATATATGGCGACGAAGTTGAAATCTATTTATGTGAAGTGATTGGAATGCTTGACAATCGAGATAGATCACTGTTTTGACACGCTCTTGTTGGTACAATGAATAAAAAAATACAAAACCCGTGCGTTCGGACGTGATGAGTGCAGTACAATAACTCGTTTTATTATGTCAAAACGTCAATTTCGTTTTACATAATCTTTTTTGTAATGATGTTCAATCTGGCTTTGTTCGCTACTTTGGTACTGATTTGAAATCGAAGATATATGGGCTCACGGTGTACCTAATACATGAATGTACCTGTTAAGTAAGCATTCCTACTATATTTTAGCTCAGCTTCTTCGAGGTATCATTGCACAGATATAAGATTGAAACTATTATGTGCGAAACATTTTCGTCATTGTAAAAGTTTCGACGCCGTCGTCCCTGCAAAAAAGTGTTGATGTAGATCATGCATCGCTTGATAAAATTAAACTCGGCAAGTATTGCCCTTCGCATTATATATTCGTGCTATTAAAACATTTGAATTGTTCGTTATCTGAAGCGCTATTCTGTTCCTTACACCACACATCGTATTCCAGATGTAATTTTGGGATTTTGAAACTCCATTGAGTGGTCTGTATAGAGGACCGATATGATATACTTCAGACAACTATACTGCATACGAAAACGAATGTGGTAGTGGCATCAAATGCATAAAATTATCCGACAAGGTAAAACGGTATTCTGTTTTTTTGTTTTTCAAGCACAAATTATGATAGTAATTAGAAACATTGTTGATATATTCAGTTCCTTATATCGTGTTTGTGGTAGACGCCGGACTGACAGTATTTCATTTATGATAATTTATGTAGTAGTCTCCCATATATTGTACCAGTTCGGTACCTATTATCATCGTTGCTAGGCCTATACATAAGATGGCTTTGCTCGTACCCGGAATATATTCTAATACATTTTTACCTTTACAAATTGTCAATAATGGTAGTGTATTTCGGAAGTACAAAGTCATATAACTATCGAAAGTAACTATGGCTTGTATCACTGTTGTTATCCGACCGTGATACCACTAATAACTGTAGAGATCACAAAGAAGGGCTAACTGAGATTTTAGCATACTTACATGTGCTATGGAAACAGTTAAGTCAAGTACGATCAGCATAATAATAAGTAATGTGAAGATACTCAATACACTTTACTTTTTTAGTCAACAACTCGTTATCGCATATTGGATTGCGCTTCCTCTAGAATTCATTATGCGCGCAGAGTTTCTGTGCACCTGTCGGCACTGTAGCTAATGATAACACCTTTTTTCTGTGTAAGTGTTGGGCGGCCCGTCATGTTGCCCTTTCACCCCAAATTAGATCCTTTAGTCGCGTGCACAATCACTATCGATTCGGTTATCTTAAATTCGGTAATAAAAACTGTGTGTTTTTGCTTAAGCAAAATATATACATTTATAATTCTACTTTTGCTCCACTTTTATATACGCAGATACCAAGGGTGACTATTTTTGAACCCAGTGATGAGTTGCAGGCGTAAGCTATGCTCTACGCCGTTCAATTTAAAACGTTTACTAGCTAAAAAGATCTGGCGCTAGTCAAAGCTTTACTTGTTCGTCGCCGACGCTTGTTTCTTCATAAAAACGATACAAAAGGGTACTGCCTACCCAATCTTCGACGCTTTTATGCATTAAAAGCCGGCATTGTATATCATCTTTGAAATATACTTGGTGATGTGTAACGTATAGCATCTCAAAATCTTTGGCATCAATTATAATGATGTAACTTGTTGGAAAACCTTAGAACTTTACTAAATTAATTAGACGCTTCTTCTAGGTTCCTTTAGGATTCGCTAATGTTCTCATACTATAGCATACAAAGCTGACGGCTGGTTATTTAAATTATCCTTTTGCCCGCGTCAAAGTACGCCTGAACTTTTGGTTTCAAGGCATTTTCGCACGAAAAGCAGTGATCAGAATTAACGATAGTGAAAGCGCTTTAATAACTATGGTAGATAGCCATTTTCTGATGGTGTGAAAATATGATGTCGAGCTGTAAGAATGTTATGTTTGTATTCCTCGCCAAACTTTTTTTTACAATTATCACCTGATGCTAATACAATATTGACACCAAAAGATGTTTGGCTACCTCTGTTGTGCGAGTCTTTTTTGTAAATGATTGATAAGGACGCTGCTTGCGATGTCAACATCACAAAATACAGGCCATTTGTTGATCACACATATTTCGGAAAACTAACTCAATAGTAAGAACCATATTTTTTGGCGTCCTCTTTGCTGTGTGGGATTATATATCGCACCCATTTAATCGAAAAGTAGACGTCAACTTGCCTCATCTTCTTCCTGTCGACAATACGTGTATAGGTGTCGTATCACCATTGCAATTTACACTGTTTTACAGCGGCGTCGGCACGATCTCTTGTATTGGTATCAGCACATTCTCGTAATACCGCATTGCTAAAAAAATTAAAGTAATACTTTGTCTTAAAACCACATAAATGATTGATCTCTCGTGCTTTGTACCGCTATGATGAGGCAAGTCAGCTTTCAATTTAGTCCCTTCACATTTTTACAATCCCCCATTTAATACCTGAGCATTACGCACATTAGCGACTCTCGGACAACTCTGTCCAACCTTTTTTCAGATTTTCGCCCGAGCGCCTTCAATCCTATGTCTACTGCAATAAATAAATAGCCCCCATAGTAAAGTTTGATAGAATGACGACCGCATCCTTAAGGTATCGTTGCAAGCGATAAACATAATTTGAGCTGATATGTGTACCGATATTTCAGCATTTCATCTCAACAGTCAATTTTATCTGCCACCAATTATTTGTAGCCACATTAAACAAAGAGTAGCTACTGACGAAAGGTATAGCAGACGATACCAGCTCGAACATTATCGAAGAAGGAGTCGCTACATGCCCGAAACGCAAGTTGTATTTAGCATTCCAGGCTAAACATTTTTGTATATAAATTTATATTGAGCCCTTTTGTTTATCTCTATACCGACAGACAGTCAATTTCCTCTCCTAAATTGATAAGTGGTCGATGAGTTTGCATGCAGCGACCTTCGTGCTTACCGGTGCTGCCAAGCTGTATATACTTGAGGAATTACAAAATGCTAAATTATAAACAGGTTGCGACATTGTGACAAACTGATGGACTGCAATTACGGCAGGCGTGTGTGATGGCAAATCGCGTGCCTCCTGTATCGTAGTTAAAATTGGAATGATAATGATTGGCGAGATGCGGATGGGGAAGGAGTTTGCGATCGATGCTGGGATGTGAGGTAAGAATGTGAGTATGAGAATGAGAATCCGAGTTTAGTTGTAGATGCAACAGTTCCAGAAAAGAAAATGGATGCCATGACGATACCGGCGATCTGCTGTCTAATGATCGTTTTCGCGGAATACGACACAGACCGTGACGACCTAAGTTGTTAAATGTTCGTACATGGATGAAGGGTATGGTAGTAAAGTAATCCGTCATACGATGAATATCAGACGCAGAGGTGTGGGATGCGACAGAGTGTTGGGTCAAAGAAGATGTTGAACGACGAAAGTTTATGATAGCGAAATCCGCGTAGATCCCTAGCGATTGCGAAGACGAATCGAGAAGTTTATTAATAACACAAAATATAAGTCGACAACCCATGTAACGGGGGGCCTTTACCGACTTGCGCCAAAAGGGTGTGACGAAGCGCTCTTTACTAAGTCGTAAATATAACTCTGTTTATATGTGTATTCGTTATAATTCGCACAAAGTGCGAATATGCTTCCTAGCTCATGGAAACCACTCAAATATAGACCTATTTATATTTGGCTAATTATTAAGTCTGGCACCCCAATAGTCAACCAATGATAAATTAACGCGTAGTATCCGCTATCCGGATATTGTTTATACCTAATTATATGTAAATATGAAGTAAACCTGTAACTACTTAACATAATGGATTGCCTAATAGCAGTTTATTTGCGTGTAAAGTGTAACGGGCTACCCCGTTCCATAAAAATTGATACTTTCGTTTTATATTTGGAACATTATCTATTTTTGATTATGTTCAATCAACATCACTCGAGAAGATTGATGTTGTCGGAATATTACCTCCAAGGATAATATCCGTGGGGACTCCACTTCTTGGTTGATGTACACGGTACATCAACCAATTTCACCACCAATCGCTGCTGGACGAATGCAATGGGTGGTGAACAAGAGACCCACATGAGAGATGGTAGTTTAAAATAGTTAGATTGAGACGAAAGATGATTTACGAAGAAACTTAACTATATGAAATAACAGTTCTACTTTTCGCTCAGACAGAGCTTTCGGGTTCTGTTTGCTTTGGTTGCGCTTCCTCACGCCACGTGTACGTGACGTCGGGTGCACGCTACCTTGTGTTAAATTGACACAAGGGGAGCGGCCCGTTACATAAATCCTCACTACAATTCGTGTACGAATGACCACGAACTTGACGCATTTATAAAGAGGCGGGTGGCACTTTGATTTTGATCACCACTTTCTACATGTTCATTCATTATATCCTAAGTATCTTGAGCGAACGGCGCACGGACTGCCAAAATCTTACCCTGAACCGTGGGCTGCATGTAAAGTTTACGCAAATTATAGCATCGAGCGCGAATAGTAAGAATTGTACACATATTCTGCTTAGTCCGAATCCCAAATAACAATATGATGTACCAGTTTGCTGAGCCGATGGATATAAATAATAGCTAGTTTTGTGAGGTCGTCTTACGTCGCCGAAGATAGAGTTCAATGTAAACGCCACTACTATGCATCTACCCATTAAAGATAATCTGACGCAGTAAATGAAGGATAGGGTACTCTGTTTTACCTTCTAATTATGACTTATGTGCGCACGATCCTATATACTGGCAGGATCATAAGGAGGCGCTGGGCATTACACTATAACGGCCTCAATCTACGCTGAATAATGTATCTTTCTGATAGAAGAATTATCTTCTTGACATTCATTTATCATAATGACGCATTTCATTGTGAATAGAAACCACTACACATTGTCGACGACAAAAGCTCTATATAATTTGACAGCATTATTTCTGTGTCGTGTGATCCGCATGGCTACATTCACTTCGATGTAGACGTCGCCGACGTAGGCACGAGATTCGCTTAAATCGATTGCAACACTTTATGGCTGCTAGCACGGCAGCTAAAAGCTCGATACCGATTCTTATTAGTGTATGAAGTAAAAAAAGTGTCCCATTGTAAGTTCGCATGTGACACATATTGCACAGCTCAAGTCGCTTTGTGTTTGCGTTCGGGATGTTCCTATAGCATGCCGGCAACGTAAAGTTGGATCGTATACAGTGGGATCCAGCTCATTGGGATCGTAGGTCTCAGTTATCCAGCCGAGATGGCCAGACCAGCTGCTTACGGATCGTGGGTAGAAAAGTGCGTCTGGTCATACGCGCCATGTACATCTCGCAGGCTATGACACCGTCTTATCGCACTGTTTGAACATTCGTATTTGCTTCACCCTGTACAATACACCAAAATGAACTTTCATCCATTGACCTCCGTGAGGTCTGACATCTGCAGCAAAGTGTACTATCGTTACAGCCCCTCTTCCTCATCTAACATTTTCGTGTTGAATGGAGCGTCCGCGGTCATTTGACAGACCACGAGGAGCTACCATGTAAAACGGGACACTTTCCGCTTGTACTAACACAGTTGAAGCAACCTACCCTGACACACCGTAGGCATTTACCTCGAATCCTCACGTACACTGTACGTGCAGAGGAAGACTTGATCTCCCAACGAACACGTTGAGTAAAAGGGAATGTAGAACAGTATTGAATGTAGTCTAAGTACCCTTATAAAACCTCTCTTGATCTGAATTTAGCTATATGAAAGTACAACGGTCAAATGTACTCACCACCTATTGCGCACGTCTAGCAGCGATGGTGCTTTAGCTGGTTGACATGATGACATATATTGCCAACAAGTGAAGCGGTGCTGAATATTACCTCCGAAGGTAATATTTCTTCAGCATTTACTCGATAAGGTGAATATTGGAGGATATCATCAAGTCCGATATTTATTTACGTTGACCAAATGCGGTGTCAATTACAGAAAATAGGTTCACCCTGTTACGAGGGCGCTGCAGTGAGTTCGTGTCCGTTCGACCGCTAGACCGTACACCTTTGTTTACATTGGCACAGCGGAAGACCGGAAACCAGAGGATAGCCACGGAAGAGCAAGGGACGAGCAGCCCATTAACTTTGCAAACCGTCGTCGAACTTATTTGACAGTGATGTACGGTGTCATGAAGACGTGCTTTGGGCCAAGATCGAGTTGCTCCGAAGTCGGAACGACAGTTTTTATCGTGTACTGCTCCAAATTTGTCTGTTCGAATGGAAGTTGAAATTGTGTGACGCGGAAACAACTCCATGGCGTGAGTGATGCGCCTTCTATCCATCATAAAGAATCGCTTCGTCTTTACGAACCCTTTTGCTCAACACGGTGATCCAGCGACTAAGATCAGGGACGCACGCGAAACGGCTTGCAGACTGCGGGAGAAACGACACGAGCTGCAAGCGATCCGTCGTGCTGCAGCTGATATCTCCTGTAAACAGTGCATCGAAGAGTCTGCTCGATGCTGAATTCTGTTTCCAAGCAGAGGCTTTCCCATATATCTGCTTGTAATGTGTACTCGCCACCTGACGAAGCAGTGTTGCAAATGAGAAGTCAAGCGTTATGTGGCCTTCTTTACATGTCCAAAGCTGTTGCGTGCGCGACATGCCGCTCGACCAAATTCGTCGAGAACGAGCAGGTAGAAACGTGGACGAACTCGGGCGTATGCCGGAGGGACGATGGGGCTTAGTTAGCACACCTTCTTGCTCGACGATGTGCCATCTGCTGCACTGACTTTCCTGACTGATGGCATCGTGCAATGAGACCCTTAGCGAAGTGCTCGTATCACCGTCTCAAGCGGCTGTGTTAGCCTCATGCAGTCGCTAGCACACGCAAACACGCACTCTCGAAATGCGCACTACAAGCGCTGGATGACTTGCATTGACAGCCGCGCACTGCCTGTCGCCATTGCATAGATGGGCTTCATGACTGCTACAATGCTAACGGTATATGCTGCACGCACGGAAGGAAGCCTGTACACTGCAGGACTACGTTGCTGCTGTTTCCTGGTGCCATTCATTGCGCCATCACGTAACCCGATCGAAGGTTGTAATTGTTCTTGGCAGCAGCAGCAGCAGCAGCAGCAGACCGGCTCCAGTCCGTAAGCTCAAAGATTGCACGTGGGTACATACAGTTCACCCCGACCAGGAGCTGCGTCCCGGTCGTGACTTTGTGACGCTCGTCCGACGAACACTTCAGCGTTCAATTGTGTGGAGTGCATCCAGAGATGCCCACTGCATAGTACGCCCCTACGGCACACGCTACGGCACTCCAATCACATCATCATCATCAATGGACCACGCACGTCAAAGCACACTCAGAAATACTTGACGATTATTCTTGACTCGACGCTGCTTCGCTCTCGTCCCCTCCTTCCCAAATTGCTGACCTTCGACCCCGAGACGACGCCCTGTGCGTCGTGCGCACGTGCCTAAATAAACTACTCGCTGATACCTCGCACGAGCCCTGCACTGCTCTCCGTCGCCGTCTCACTCCCACGCTGCGCCTCGCGCCACCGGCTCTCAAAACTTAAAGTGGATGAGCATCAGCGTCGCTGCCATGCTGAGAAACACGTGCGAGAGCGCATTGTGGTTGAACTTGTCCTTGCTCGGCGCCCAGACGAGGCCTTGGATGAGGCCCCCGAGGAGCTTCACGCCGTACACGAGCAGCTCGTTGGTCGAGTGGCTCCACTCCCAGTTCCACGTCATAAAGCACGCGACGGGGCCAAAGACCATGACGGGGAAGAAGCCAGCAAAGAGGAACACGGCGTGCATGCTGACGCTGGCCCAGACCGCCAGCACCCCGTAGACAACGGCGGCCACGCCAATGATCGAGTAGGCCCACGTCTCGGGCAGGTGGCGACTCGCCGCGAGCGACAGCAGCGCAAAGTTCGTGCAGATCGAGCACGCGAGCACAACGCGCCAGAGCGCGTCAATCATCGCGTCGACCGTCGAGCGGCTGAGGTCGACGCCAAAGATGCGCGCCGTCTCGACCACGTGCTGCTCCTGTTTGTGCGCCATGTCGCGCATGGCTTCGAACGCCACGTGGTGCAGGAGGCCGCCGAACGCGGCCGAGATGCCGAGCGCCATAAAGTACATGAGGTACCACGAGAGGTCGCTCTTGTCCGAGGCCGCGGCAAAGAGCCCAATGTACACGGCAAAGGCGAAGCACTGCAGCGCCAGGAGGTAGTCCGTGATGAAGCACGCGGGCTGCGCGTCCCACTCTTCGCCAGTGGTCGAGCGGTAGGCCCAGAGCGACCAGTTCTCGAGCTCGGCCACGGCGTGGCGACAGGCCTGGACGACCGTCGCGGACGCCTGGACGACGGTGGCCGACGCCGTGCGCTTGCGCTGCGTCGCGAGGGTGGGCGAGAGGTGGCCGACGCGGGCGGTCATGAGTGGGGCGTAGCAGGGGCTTCTGGCTCGAGGACTGAAGGCGCCGAGAGGGGACGAGAGGCGACAGAGGACTGAAGGCGACGGAGGACGAAAGGCGACGGCGGACGACTGACGACTGACGCTGCGAGAAACTGCTGCTCGATCGGGTGGCGAGGAAAAGTAGTAGTAGTAGTAGTAGTAGTAGTAGTAGTAGTAGTAGTAGTAGTAGTAGTAGTAGTAGTAGTAGTAGTAGTAGTAGTAGTAGTAGTAGTAGTAGTAGTAGTAGTAGTAGTAGTAGTGGGGAGGAGGAGGAGGAGGAGGAGGAGGAGGAGGAGGAGGAGGAGGAGTACTATGCGTTTTCGTCGAATCTCGAGTTCGGGAAGTCGGATCAGCTGAATTGCTGCCTTGTTAGACTTACTCAGAAACGAACGGTAGTGAGTGTGTAATGACAGAGAAAAGAAGGGACGCGAGCGAAACCAGTTCATTAGGCGCACTTTACTAGAACGCTGCGCGACCTATGCGACGGACAAGCGATAACTGCTGTATTTGCTGAGTATGAGACATGCCTTCTGTCGCTGTGTCGACGTTTTGACCGGCTTTCGCATGACTGGCCAATGAGATGCAACACGGCCATGCGAAATGTCGAGAGAACGCCGCCAACGTGGACGAAGGTGGGCCGTCATCTTTGTCGAGCAGGACTCCGTAAGGTTTTGTCACACCGCATACGTCGCGTGGACCATACAGTGTCGACCGCGGGTCTGGCTCCTCGTGAACATCGGCATACTTTTGATAGCCTACAGTGTCTGCGAACCGATATGCTAGCGATGCCAACAGAGCAACGAGGAGAAGAGACCTGACACAAAGTCTACGTCTTGCGAGCGCTCGCAAGGCGCCTGTTTGGGTACACTGATGGGAATGTGCTGAGAATGTCCCACCCAGAAACAATGAACTGTGGTGCTTACGAACAAATCAAGTTCCGAGGCTATGCTGACACGCATGACGGCCGAGTGCAGTGCTGAACTACAGCGAGGTATGTAAGGGCATATCGAGCAATATGACACATCGAAACATGCTCTTAAGCCGCACAGACACACGTCTGACGATAAGGGGTATCACGATGGACATGTGTATGGTAGCTGCTTCGTGATTTCACAACATCTCGGACATTGCGTGAAGGTTTGAAAGCCTTTTTACTGCTCTTTCAGATCGCACCAGGACTGCAAAGTCTCCTCGAGTGAGAGCGTTTAGTGAGGACGCTATCGCATGGCCGTCGACTATGCGACATTGTAGAGTGAGGGACTATATACAAGCATGCCACCTGTCGTCAGCATCACTCACTTTGAGCCCGAATTGCTTGAGGTTGTACTCGTTGGTCTCATACATTCGATGGTTGTGACAGTTGCGTGCACCACAACGGTATCGACGGCGGCAGGGGCTAGGAGCACGGCGACTTGTGACCAATGGCTGCAGCTTCCCTTTGGTCTAACGCTGAGAAGGCATTATGTTGTGATTCATAGTGCCGTCTTCATTCATGTCATTGATGTTTTGTAGTGTCCTGGCATCGGCGCAGCCTATGAAGATGGTGGTGTTTCGGAACGGACTATCTTCTACAATGTTATATATCCTCC
This sequence comes from Hyaloperonospora brassicae, assembly GCA_947650285.1. NCBI lineage: Eukaryota > Oomycota > Peronosporomycetes > Peronosporales > Peronosporaceae > Hyaloperonospora > Hyaloperonospora brassicae. The sequence goes on from CANTFL010001466.1 coordinate 268,389, forward strand.
TTCGTAGCATAATTACGAAAGGGATAAACTATGACAATTACTCTTACGACAATTTGCTCAGAGAGACATGGATGCCATCTCGACACGCTTGACAAATGCTTGGTCGATCAAATGCTTTTGTTGTACAACCAACTTGACTCCTCAGGCTAAGTAGACGGGCTACATAGCACCTGAGGTGCGACAAGGCCAGCAAGCATCATTTTTTTCCACACCGAAGAATCCTGGTACAGATGTCGACCAGGCGAGCAAGTCCCTTGTATTTCCTCAAACGTGGCGTCGTGACGACACATCATCACGCCACCTCCTATCAGAGAGGCTTTCCATGAAGGGCTTGCTCTCGATCCAGGAATAGCATTCCGCTCGTCCTCCATCTGTTGGGTAGGACCAGGAATAGCCTTCCGCTCGCACTTCATCGATTGGGTACTACCGTATCCAGCAGGATCGTACCATCGCTCACGGTCACCTGTCAGCCATCGCATGAATGACCCCGCGACAGGAGCGACACATAGCAAAGGCACTCAGGACCGAACCAGGGCTCGACCTGATTCGATCAAACATCTCAGGGCCGATCACTGACTTCCCTCGACTGCTATTACTCGAGCAAAAGTGCCGACGAGTAGAGGTCAGAGGGGTATGAAGCTGCGGGCAGGGCGTTGTCTATAGACTGTACTAACCTGCACTGGTGAAGACAGCGGTCGTAGATAACGCGGACGGACAGCTAAGGTTGCTGTATTCAGAATGGATGCGGATGAACATTTGCGGCGTCTCATCCTTAACCGCCGAAACAATCAGCCAACACTCGAACAAAGCGGGCTGCACGTTGTTGTGTACTTGGTCTTCTGACAGCTTTTGGAGTCGCAACGTCGCTAGCAACAGTCGGACTGGAAGCTGTCGTCCTCGCCGGTAATTGGTCAACCGATAAGCTTCGTGCACTGCTCCGATTTATTCGCATCCGGCAAGTGGACAAGACGATTCTCGCTCTGGCTGATCAATTACCACACTTACACATCAACCACTTGAAAAGTGACCAACGAACTCATTCCATGCTGTACTTTACTCTCCGCAATCGTAAAAAGCGATACTAAAATGGGCTTCACTAGTGCTTTACAATTGCAAGGACGTATTTTAGCAAAAAAAACGAATTTGCTGAAGCTGCCATCCAGTGTACGTAAGGTGAAAGCCAAGCGGTTCCGCATATGTATCTTTCTGTTTGACTGTGCTTTACGCGCACACACACGCATGATTGTTCAAGACACAGCCAAGGGCGGACAGTGCAAATGCTCGACAACTTAGGGTAGCAAAGGTATCGCGGGTGGTTCTACAGTCGTCGACCGCACCTCCAGCACGCGACTCCAGCACCACCCGCGATAGCAGCAGCATGACTGCCACCAGTCGCTCAACAACCAGCAACTTCACTAGCAGTATTCAGAAAGAGAAGAAGGATGCTGACTGCACTTACGCCAGAGTTCGGAGTGACACCAGGGAGTGCACGACGTCGTCTACACAAGCGCCGTGCACAGAGCTCGCGTCAGGCGTACCTCTTCTTGTAGAACACCCGCGACAAAGGCTCGTCGACAGATGCAGCAGCAGGTGAGCTGACTTTGGACGGCTGTACATCCACACCTTCACATCTGCCGTTTTCTGCTTTGCTGAGTGACATGGCAGACATGAGCAGATATAAGAGCTGGGGGCGTGAATTGGAAATAGGTTTTCAAAGACAAGAACACCTTATTCGGACCGCACTATGTGTGTTGTGGTCGAAAAAAGCACTTACGGAGGACTTGAGACACAGCGGATATGCTGTGGTCCACGATAGCACTCATGGGGATCTCACCACTCGTCGGTCGACAAACAGTGCATCGATTGACGAACTACGAACAGCATATCAAGGCGACGCTTACATCGCATCACTTTGTTTGTGTGCGGTACCTGAAAACCGACAGCGCAAGAGCTTATGGTCACCCTCCTCGCTCGGCGGCAGAGAGCACTACTTATCATTCTTCTCCTCGTCAAGCGATTTCATGTCGTCAGTTGCACAGGCAAAACATCAGTCGTTGTCTCTCGCTCTCTTTCCTCGCATCCTTCTCTTCAAGATGTCAACGACACCAGAGTGGCTTCATCACGCCAGCACTACGACAGCGTTGTGGTTACTACACATCACGACGCACACAAAGCCCACCCTCCACCCGCCAACCTCAACCATCTGAAATGGGTACGTGGTCATCCACCACTCACTCATATTTCTCTGAACCCAACTACCCGCATCAAAGCGCGAGCTCCAGAGCTGACTCCTCTATCCCTGATTGCATCGTTTCTGCAGTCAGCTTGAGCATCCCGCGGAGTCCAAAGGTCGCTCCTCTTTCGTTCCTCTACCTCACGCACTTGACCAATTTATTGAAGAAAGAGTGCGTAAGAATCACATAGCCGCTGCGATTCGAAGAATAGTGACGAGCACGAAACCGGGCGATTTTAGGCATATCGATCAATCTCGTCCGTCGTTGCCCCCGATTCCTCTACACGCGATCTTTTCTGTTTCGACCTTCACGACACACAGTCAACGAGCCATTGTGGACACTCTCGAGCATGTCGAACTCATCTTTTCTCAGCGCCCGAGTCACATGCAGATGGCACGCTGCCATAGAACGTCTATTGAGACTAAACGCAAAAGCCACTCAAACACAGCCGCAAAGAGGAGACTGAGCGCCTGTGCTGGGATACCACAAGCAAAAGGATGTTGACTTGCTCGCACGCTGACACCACCGTTCGTGCAGAATGGCACTTCGACTACACCTCGCCTCTATGTTGTGCGAAACGACTCTACGACGTCACTCCTACAGCTTGCTAACGACCTTGGAGGCACGGGATGACAGGATGTTCCTACAAGCGAGTCAAACAAAGGTACGTCGAGTATATAGCTTCATACTATAACAAGCGGGCGTACTGCTGGCGTTTGGCAAACTCGAGACTCGCCATCAAGGATACGACACTCAACGCGATGACCAAGAAGAACACTGACCGAAAGCACTCGTCTCCGACACACTTCTGGACGCCGTCCACGGGCTTGGCCGACAGACTGTAGACAAACGAGCCTATGGGGCTGTAGAATAAGGGAAAGCCGATCGCATTGGCCGCGCTCATAAGACCAAAGTTCTTGCCAAAGTGGCGCGCGCCAAAAGTCTCTCGGGTCAGCACAGGAAACGTGGCAAACATGACGCCATCAGCGATGCCTGCAAGCGTGATAGGAACCGCCAGGTACGCACGCGGGATAACCAAAAACAACGCGTGAGTAAAACCAACGAAGATGGATGCCACGCTTACAAAATAGATGCGAGGACATCTGTCCAGGACGCTGTCCGATAGAACGCCCGATACGACGCGCCCACAGCAGTTGCCGAGCGAAAAGAGCGCCACCATTGTCGGGATCTGCTCCATGGGGCCGCCCAGGGACTCAACAATGAACGCAATGTTCGCCATTATAAACAGAGACGACCCCACGAGTATGAACACCGTAGCAAAGAGCAACCAGAATCGGAACTCGTACAAGGCGTCGCAGCTCGCAGCACTGTCACACTGCACCATCGGAACGAGACTGCAGTCCCTGTCGACGTGGACTTTCGGGGCAGGCGACACGACTCCGTCGGGTGCACATATCGACAGGTCGGTGTCAGTCATAGCAGAGTGCAGTGCGTTTTCCTTGTCAGGTCGATACAGAGCGACCCACGCCAGCAGAAAAACCGCGAGCATCAGGCAGCCCATAAATCGAAAGTACAACGGGACGTTCCCGTCGAAGAAGTGCTTGTACACTTCAGCGAAAAGCGCACCGCCGGCGCTAAACGCCGCCAGTTCCAGCGCCATGACTTTGCCGCGATGCTCCGGTCCATACAAATCCTCATTCAGTCCCAGCGCGGCGAACACACCAAAGTTCGTGGCTTGTCCGAGGACCGCCAACGCGAGCCCTACGCCCAGCGGTGCCATATCTCCGGGACTCGCTACCATTCCAGCGTACAGCGTCCAATAGACACTGGCGATCAAGACGCCGCCCAGCAGAACGCTACAGTGGGCGCCAATGTGGTCATAGATCCAGCCGGGGCTGATGGAGAAGTACGCGCCAAAAGACGCCATGGCGCACACAAGTGAGATGTCCGCCCCCGAGTAGCCCAGCAGCGCCCGCAGCTGCACGTTCCAGACAGAGATCGAGTGGTTGGAGCCCACGCACCCCATGAGCAGCAGTCCAACCGCCACACTCGCGAAGCGTAAGCAACGGTCCTGCGGCATTGCGCTAAGGAGATACAGTAGGATTGGTGCTTGGTTGGTATACGTTCCAGGTATACACTCCTCCGAGACGACGAGTAGCTACGTACATAGCTGCCCACTGTCCATCAGACTGTGTATACTCCAGGTGTACCAACTTGTGCGAATGGGTTCAGAAATGTGTCCGCGTTGCGGGGTGTTCCTATTTCTAAGCGACTGCGCTTTCGGGACTTCGCGCAAGGACGAGTCAAGACGTCCGTGGGTCGTCGGCTGCACGACCTCCTCGTGCTCCTCCGACTTGTGGCAAAAGCAGCGCCTGTAGGCGTGTGACTGTCGTGGAAGGCAGTTCGAGCAGCAGAAAGGCCAGCCGTGCACGCCCTATCGTACATCCGGTCCTGTGCGTCCCGTCTTGGTTCCCTTTGTGAAGACAATGCGCGCACCGTGATCACCAGGGATCGCTCAGAAAAAGGGCGGTCTCCCCGCCTCTGGGCTCAAGCCAACGCCCGTTGATCGATCGTCTCGGAGCTTGTGGGAGCCCCGACATGTCTATTACGCCAAACCTGCTGGCGACGCTACGTGCTCGCCACTTGCTCAGCTCGATAAAGTATACACGAGCGCCTCGCACTGGCCAATCATCGGACCCCGTGGAGCCCCATCCCTGTGTACGGACGGACCCCGGTATTAATAATCGTCAAACGTAGCGGGACAAGAAGAAAGCCAGAACCGATTGGCCATTGCTGGAACCGCCGCTCACCGCGCTCTTCTTCTCCGTCGTCGCCATGACGGTCCGACGCGGCATTTTTTCGCGACTGGGGCAGACCGTGGGTCTCGTGCTCGCCGCGAGGGCCTTCGTCTCGGCCGACACTGCGCCTTCGCTCTACGGTACGAGACCTTCTGCCGTCTTTGCGTGTCTCATGTATTCTCGCACTGATGATGCGCATCGACTGACATTGTGTTGTTCATTGTGACGATGCTGCTGCGCAGATTACAAGTACGATGGCACGACCACGTACTGCTACTGGATCGACCAGGGCATGCAAGTGTCCAACTTTGACTTCGCCTACGTGCTGGACGAGGGAGTCGGCTCTGCCTGTCCGCTCACGGTCTCGCTTCAGCAGGCCACGACTGGCACCATCGTCTCGGGCAGCGAAGTCGAGTACACGTTCACCGCCACTTTGAATCTGAATGACAATGTGTTTAACCTCACGGAGCTACAGACGACGGTTCCTGACCCGACCACGGGTCTCCCCATGCAGATCGGTCACGCTAACATCCACACGTGCTCGCGTTCGACAGTGTGTGATATCTTCCGGCCCGGCAGCAACCGCAAAATTGTCGACCAAGAGACATCTAACTTTACTAGCGCTGGCACATCGAGTTTCCGTCAGAGGATTATGTACGGTAGCCCAGGAGAGCGGAATGTCTTTGCGCACATCATCCTGCCACCGAAGGATTATCTGAAGAAGAGTTACCACTTTATCACGTTCTTGACGACGAATGTGGAGGCTAGTACAACCAGTGCAGCTGCTGATAGCAGTTTGGGGATGTCGACTGGCGCAACGGTGGCCATGATTCTCGGTGGAGTGGCTGTCGTGGTTGCTGTGATTCTCTTGGTCGTGTTCAACCGCCGCAAACGCCGACCTGGACGGGACAATGACCACTTTCGAAACAGCGGCTTTGACTTGCCAGCGTCTAATTGTGCAAACAAGTCCAAGTCCCATCTTGACTGGAGTGCCGAGCCCGACACAGGGCTTAGTTCTGGCGTCAAGGACAACTTCTCGGCGCAAAACTCTCGAGGTCCGGCACTGAATGCCAGCGCCCTCGTCTTCAATGACAGACTCAGCCGTCAGAACAAGACCGTGTCATCATCAGGTTCTCTCCACTCAAGCCGGGGTCCTGGTGACTCTGGCATCATGTACAACAACTACGACACTCCGATGCAGGGGTCTGGCAACAAGTTTGGCGCTTCTGGGCGCTCGGGCAGGGACCAGTTCAATCAATCGCAGTCGATGTATCCCGACGACTCAATGTATGAAGGTGAGTCTCGCATTGTCGAAGAAGACTCTGACCTTGAGTATGGGCGCACTCCGGACCTCGAGACCTTTGGCATCCAGGCTGGTGATGATGGTCCATCTTTTGAAAGTGAGACGTCTATGGGTACTTCTTTCGACTTCAACACGGATAACGCGAATTACGCTCAGCCTACATACAACCCGCTTATCGGGGGCTATGGACGTGAGTCCGACCTGTCGAGCATGGGCGAAACTGCGGAATACAACAAGTTCGACCAGCCACCACGTGGCGACAAAATGGACGCCATGCTCACGTCTGCACTCGATGGCGACGGTAGGCGATCTAGCGGAGATCGCAGCAGCTCGGTCTCGTCGATCGGTACCGTGGACTTTACACAAGACGAACCTTCTGTTCGTGCTCAGAAGCCAGTGAAGTTTGAACCGCTGGATGAGACGTTGACAATGTCTGCTATCGCGAAGGCAAAGATGGCGAAACCCGATCGTCCGGCCTCCGACGGCTTTGCCAATTCCAACTCCAGCGACGGCGCTGAGTTTGTTGTTCATGACAGCAGCACCGCCAACTTTGGAGCTTCGAGCGCCAGCACCGATTTTGCCAGCACTACTAGCTCGGACGACATTGACGGCAAGATGAGGTTTGGCAGTACCGTCAACAGTGTGGCTAAGTATGGTGGAAGCTTTGCCAGCACTGCAGACATCGTTGGGGCTTCTGATTTCGGAGCCAGCGGCGTCACTGACATTGTCGCCAAGTCTGACTTCAGTGGTAGCCGGACGGGCGACTTCACGCAGCCAAGCAGCTTTGGTGACTATGACGAAGGAAGCAGCCTCAGTAGTGACTTGGAGGGATCTAGCTATAACTCTGGTCTCAGTGGTTCCAGCTACGGCGCCGATGAACCTGGCAGCAGCTATGGCGCTGGAATAGGTCATGGACTAGACGTGACTGGGTCGGCATTCGAAGCGACTAAGTCGGACAATGGTCTTGGCGACACGCAGTCAACGTACGATTTCCACGACAAGTCCTACTGTGCGGCCGACTCGTTTGCCACGACAGCATCGGACGATGAACCGGCAAATGCTGATGGTCTCCGTCCGAGGCGTGTGTCTTCGGCTGACGGCGAGAGCTACGAGTTCTAGACTTGCTCGTGATGGGTAGCTTAGCTGGCTTTTGCAGCCTCTTTGATGGATGCGATCGTCAGCAGAAAGATTGCGAGCGGATGCGAAGGCGCTCGCTGCCTGTCGCTTCGATAGAGAACGGAAACGGCATAGGCGTATTGGAAACCTGCGGTGCTTGTTGTCTCACAGTTCCAGGCCGGACGTTGTGTTGCAAATCTCTTTGAGCTGTGAGCACATGTCCAACGGGATTCCGGACTGGCATACGGAGACGACAGTGCTGTAGCGTACTTTATTTTTGATCTCATTTTTCTTCGAGGCGGTTACAACCTTACGGATTTCACGTTCTATAGTTATTGCAAAAAGGTAAATGTCAACACCCAGAGACTTCACGAAGCACGTAAGGATTCGACTGTTGTTTCCAGTAGATGTATAAAGAGCGTAAAATAAAAATGCACAAAATTGACTTGGGCTGGACCCCGCTAAATGAAATAGGGTATTGCAGCTTGTGGTCAAGTACGAAGCAAGTAGGAGCACCAAGATATTGCCAATATCTTCTGCCTTTAACGATGTATTCGATGGACTTCTTGAAAGCTAATGAAACATCGTCCGATTCTTCCATGGCATCGCCGATAAGGCACAGCACATACACACACCATCACATTCTCGAGTTGGTTGTCTTCACAAGGTAAGCACAGCATCGCTATTGGTTGTCAATCAGGCAAACTAAGAGAAAAATAGCCATGCTTTCGATGCACGAACTTGGCCTACCGACCAATATGCATGATCACGTACAGACACACACACACAGCAATCAGAAACTAGTGCAGTCACCTGTTTCTTGCACATCAAGTCATCGCAAAAAGGCGCCATCCATCTACCACGCTTCTGCCGTGTGGCACATCGTCTCAATCACGTTACGTGGCCTTCAACCTCGGTAGTCATGACATGTAGCAACGCTGACGTTCCGCTAGCAACTTGAGGAGTCTGGTGAGCTCGGCTTTGGGGTAAACGCCTGCATGGGTACCGTGCTGGTCGAAGATGGACCAACGAATTGAACGGATGGCAGGAAGGTCCATAGCAGCAAAGGTGTGTTGACTGTGTCAATACTTCTGTTGGGCTTTTCACGCGTCAATCGGAAATGATCAGGGTGTCAAACTGTTGCTCACCGACGGCATTTACTCATCATGGGTCACTGATTCGTGAGTCGTTCATTGTGCAGCGTACTGGGTATTCGAATGTGAAAAGGTGGGGTTGTGCCGCGCCAAGTCAATTCAATCTACTTTGTTGGACAGAATGCCACATATGACCAGGATGAAGACAATGGATGCAACTTGCTCATCTCAATACCAAGGTCATCGTGAAGCCCGGCTCGATCCTCTTAATCGTCACCACTATCGTCCGAGACTACGTGCAGACATCTGTCAATGCTCCATTCGAGCTCTGAGTCCAGCAAGTAAGTGGCGTACACGGCTCGGAGGAGCAGCAGAGTACGAAGTTTTGCTGCTACGTGCAATGAGTCCAATTCAAGCTACGGGTGTAAGAATGGCAAGAGTGATTGGTGCATGTACCAGTCAGTGCCCACAGACGTCGCAGCTTTGTGGCGGTGAAAGCAACACCTTTGAGTGCACACGTGCAATTCGTAAGCTGAGAATGGTAAGCTGTCGACAACAACACAAAGGATCAGCAGGTGACCAAGCAGCGACCGTTTGCGATCATCTTTTCAATTCGTGGGTTCGCTGTCAACGAAAATTTGATGCGTTACCATTGACGTGAACAAATGGCAAAGGCCACGCACTGAATACCTCGAAGTCTGCGAGGTGGACATGCACTTGCGTGGTCTCATGCTGACCAAACGGAAGCTACAATGTAACATCACCGCTTGATCGCGAGAAAGACATCCATCCGTACGAGGCCCAATGAAGAAGAAAGAACCGCGCATCGCGAGGGAATGATTGGAATTATAATTGTGAAGTCCGGCATTGGAAGATCTACATCTGTCGGGATTTCGCGGACTACGTGCGCTCAGTGAAGGAGCCTCAGCTTGGCAGGACATGGGTCGTGCTACTTAGCATGTGCATTGTCGCCGAGATGTTGATGATGTGCGAGTTAAGTTCTTACGCAGCTTTGTGTGCGCATGAGACAGCCTCTTTCTTGAATTCTCCAACTTCGTCACTACGAATTTGTGAAGCGTCAAAGTAGTCAAAACATCGTGACATGTGCCAAGCGTCTACACCGATACATTTTGCCTTCTCTGCATGACAGTACTCAGCTATTCCAATTACTCCTTTGTAATTATTTCTCGATACATCGGACGTCTTCCACGCGGGACTGCCTGTAACAAATTGCAATGACATCCTGCTTGTTAAGGATAAATCGTCGAGAAGCATCAGCCAACCTGACCACCTCGTGCGTTTTGTAATCCACGATACGCTGCTCTATCCAACCAAGCTTGCAACAGCAATGCCGCAGCATAGTCACTCGCGAAACCGTGTCGATCGACATGTGGCGCGATTCCAAACAGGTGCTTCAAATGTGCATTCGAAGCTCTAGTCACCGCAAAAAACTCGAGAGCATGTCCCTATAGCTACTAAGCATTACAGTGTCAGCAACGGAGCTGAGCGGTGAGTCGTGTGTGAGGCGTTTTTTTCGCTGAACGAAGAGACAACGTCCATACAAGTGCACTTTTCGAAACTTGTACGGGGTCTTGTTTACGGAGAAGGTGCACTACAGCACGAAACGCAGCAGATTGTCATCGAATGACACAGTCATGTGTACAGTTGTACGTGTGGAGTTTCTCCTCAGCAAGTTTTTTGGCTCGGATGACATTGCGCCACTCGAGTCGAAGACCGAAAACAACGCATGTCACGCTGTTTTCTATAGATCTGTGCAATTCGGCATCGTGTGGCACAAAAGCAAAGCACGTTCACTGACCGAGTGGATGGACATGGCACAGCGTGCATCAGGAATTGCAGTACGATGTAGCGACCATTTTATATGAGCAAGCGCGACCACGTCGAGAACTGTGTGCTTCGACATTGACATTTCGCTTTTCGTGCTCTCATGGAGACCCAACTTTCGTCAAAGACAATGTCGGGCCCTACCACATATACGTTCATCGGGCCAGTCGGATATCTGCATACCTTCTTGTCTGGGCAACACCAAACTCGTCCGCAAGAGACATCAGGCTGGCTTGAAGAGATAGAGGAGGAAGCAAGAATCTGCTACTTATTGTGTGAACCCTTCTCCCGAAAACCGGATCCGGTTCTAATGCTAATTTGCAAGAGGATGCAGTGCATCTATGACTACCATATCACGTATTTCCTTGTGCTTTGCCCCACGACGTCGTTCGTGCGTGTACCTCGTGCGCAAGACAAAAGGCTCGAGGTCTACTGGTTTGTCGCCAGAATTATCACTCATAGCATCCGGTAGCTTCGAATCGAGTTTTCAGTTCAAGGTCTAACTCATCCTGCTGAAGTAATGCCCAAGGAGCACGGAATACAACATCGTCGCGTTCAAAGATCATCAGTTGTATTCGTTGACTGCTATCGCCCCAAATCGCCAGCCCCGATACATGTTTGACGCGCAATGAACAAACGAGGCAGCTGATAAAACACTCGCCAGAATCATGTATAATTCAACGTGCGCTGGGCGAGTTCCATGCAGTCAGCTGGCATCGCTCCAACAGTGCTGGTGTCTGCGCGTGCTGCGTCTGGAACACACTATCTTTGACCAGCCGGCCGTATTTGTCCACCTCCAAGCAGGCGTCATCGTCGCACTCCTCATTAAAGAGGAAGTATGTCGTGTTCGCTGACAGCGAGAGACGTAGCCCATGCGAGAAGACGTGCCCGAGCTTGGCTTCCACTTGCTCTAGCGCTGCATGGGATTCAGCAATCACGTTTATTGCTAAGATACCACGAGGCACGAGCACACGCTTTGCCGTAATCAAGAAGTTTGACTCCAGCATTGCCAACGGTGGCGCTAGCACGCCAGCGCAGTTCTCGCCACTCTCAACATCCAGCACCAACAAATCAAACGCAGCATCCTCGTTTTGCTCTGCGAGGTAGTCCTCGCCCGTTTTCTCGTGTATCACTAGTCGCTGGTCGCTCTGTACGGCTGCAGTAACTCCAAAAAAGCGCTTTGCAATAGCGTTCACTCGATTGCTTGGCTCGACAGCGTCAAGTCGGCCAAGCTCGCGAGGGGAGATATGTTCTAGAAGAAACAACGGAAGCGTACAAGCTCCGGCTCCCAAAACCGACACACGCAATGGTCGTGGCTTCTTGTCACGCTTCAGAAGCCACGCGAGAGGCATGCACAGCGCTCGATGCACCTCAAGAGCCAACGCCGTCCGGTCGAATTCTGGCTCGGCGTCAGCCCGAGCGTCCGGCATTCGACACAGTGCCACCTCGCTCTGTGTCAATTGTAACCGGTTATTGAACACAAAGCTACGCGAGGGTCCATCAATCAAGCTGTCCAGTACCGTGACCTCGTCGTCGTTGAAAACCACTCGTCTTGAAAACTTGTCAAAAAACTCAGCCTTGTACTGCAGCACCACCTCCGGCTCCACTTCCCGCAAGTCACACAGCATTTGCTGCAGCTCTTTGTAGGTAAAGTTTTCACCCGATCGGTGGATCTAGAAGCAGCAAGAGCAAGTGAGTCACTGTATTGTAAACGCCCCAACCGCACTACAAAGACCACACCCCATCTCACATCATGGATGACAACTTCCGGCATCACATCATCAAGCGAATAACTGGGAGTGCGTTCTTGCCCGTCTCTTTCGTCGTCCACGGAAATGCCTTCGCAGTCCTTCGCTGCAAGTCGCCAGTCATAATCCGACACGAGATGTTGTGGCCACCATGGAAACGTCCGACACTGCGTCGGTCTCGCTTGGTACACGGAGCACTTTGATCCGTGCAGGAAGATGCACTGACGGTCGTCCGTCGTCTGCTTTAGCACCACTTGCGTCTTCTTGTGCCCGTCAGCGCCGTCCTCGACGATTGTGCGCGTACAGCTCCGCTCCAGCTCCGCTCGCGACAAGTTCGTGGCTTCTGCCAGATCCTGCAGCTCCCTATCGTTCACACGGACGCGTCCGCCGCGGCCTGTGCAGCATTTGCCGCACTCGGTGCAGCGAAAGCGCAGTCGGACCTCCTCGCGACTCGAGGACCAGCTCTGGACGCGACGCGCGACCCGCTTCATGCTGAGTGGTAGTTATTCCGTCACGGTGGCCTTCGACAGTCGTCTGTTTTCTGCCAATCAAACGTCGTGACTTCCTCGCACGAGTCATTCGACCACATGTACTCGAGCACGCGGTGCGGGCGCCTGCTGCATCGACAGCGCGCAGGGCTGGCCACGCTCTCCATATGCGACAAGCGCATGGTCCTGTGGACACAGGAGATGGAGCGACAGCAGGTGGTGATGACTCAAGCAGCAGAGCAGGCGGAGAGTCGCGCAGAGCCACTGGAGCTAGCGGTCGAGTATCCGGGTGCGACGCCAGGCGTGTTTGCCTTCCGTGGAACCGCAGGGGCGTCCACGTCCATTGATGTACTGAAGAAGATGCACGAGATGGGACTGCCCAAATTCCAAGCACTGGCTTCGAAGAGCCACAACGAGCTGCTGGATCTACGTACGCCGTTGCAACGGTCCGGCTCGCTGCAGCTACTCGAGTACGAGACACCTGGAAGGACTTGACAGGTAGCAGGACTTGCGTGTAACTGTGTTGGTTGTTGTGCTGTGGTGGATGCAGTTTCTCGAGTGACGAAGGCAAGAGCGTGTTTTGGCACTCGTCCGCGCACGTTCTAGGACAGGTACAGAGTGGCTGGAGGAAGAAAGTGATACGGTGGGAAGTTTCTAACCGATAGCACGGCTACCGCTGCTTGATATGGTCTGTCGTGATCTACAGGCACTAGAACACAAGTTTCGAGACAAGATTCGACTGACGGACGGCCCGGTGTTAAGCGAGGGAGGGTTTTTCTACGAAATGTTCTTGCAGGATGGAGACACCGTGTCAGAAATGGACTTTGACGAGATTGCGCGAAGTGTAAAAAAGATTGTCAAGGCCAGGCAACCGTTCGAACGACTGCAGGTGACGCGCGACTTTGCAAATGAGCTGTTTGCCTACTCGGACTTCAAACGTGACATGTTGCATAAAGTTCCGGAAGGAGAGGCGATATCGCTCTACCGTTGTGGGCCACTTATTGATTTGTGCCGCGGTCCTCACGTCCCGCACACTGGTACGTAAGCTGTGTGCTTGTTTTATGGCTGGACCCGTTATCTGCTTTATACGAGTAGAAAGAGTGGAAAGTAGCTGAGACGCGATGCGCTCCATTCTACTCTTCTGTTCCTTCGAATGGCTTTCCGACCCGGTCCTATATAACTTTGCACATGAACGACTCCCCACTCTCGCATTGAGTGTCGGTGAGCTACACGTGGGCACACATCGCATATGGTAGTCGCTTAAGTTGTGTACGTGGGACTGAGAGCGTGCTTTCTTCTGTTTTGTTTGACAGGCGTACTGTCGTCGTTTGAGATTACGCGATGTGGTGCATCGCACTGGGAGGGAAAGGAGTTGTTGCAGCGCGTTTATGCTATATCGTTTCCCGATAACACGCAGCTCAAGGAGTGGCGTCACCTCCAGGAAGAAGCGAAGAAGCGAGATCATCGCATCATCGGCCGCGCCCAGCAGCTTTTCATGTTTCATCCCCTAAGCCCTGGCTCGTCTTTCTTCCTGCCTCATGGCACGCGGATATTCAATACGCTTGCCGATTTTATCCGCCGCGAGTATCGCCGACGTGGTTACGAGGAGGTAATTACACCTTTGATCTACAAGAAGGAGCTGTGGGAGACGTCGGGTCATCTCAAGAACTACCATGATGACATGTTTATGGTTTCCCAAGGCATTGGCACAGATGACGGGAAGCAGTCATGCGAAGGGCACGATGGCGCTCACACTAGAGATGAGTACGATCAATTCGGACTGAAGCCTATGAACTGCCCAGGACACTGCTTGATATTCCGCGAAGCGAAGAAGTACTCGTACCGAGAATTGCCGATCCGTCTCGCTGACTTTTCGGCACTTCATCGTAATGAGGCGTCTGGCGCACTGTCGGGGCTAACTCGAGTTCGCCGTTTTCACCAGGACGATGCGCACATTTTTTGCACAGCTCGTCAGGTACAATCGGAGATTGCTCATGCTCTCGATTTCGTCAAGCACGTGTATGGCATCTTTGGCTTCAAGTTCAATCTGCGTCTCTCGACGCGTCCCGAGAAGTACATGGGCAAGCTCGAGCTTTGGGATGACGCAGAAGATCAGCTGCGTTTAGCTCTCGACGACTTTGGCCAACCGTGGAGTATCAACGAAGGCGACGGTGCGTTCTACGGGCCGAAAATCGACATCGTCGTGACGGATGCCTTGAAGCGTCAGCACCAGTGTGGTACGATCCAGCTGGACTTTCAGCTGCCGATCAACTTCGAGCTCGAGTACAACGGTGCTGATGGCGAACCTCACACTCCTATTATCATCCATCGTGCCGTACTAGGATCGATTGAGCGGATGATGGCAATCCTGATTGAGCACACTGGTGGCAAGTGGCCACTGTGGCTCAGCCCGAGACAGGTGGCGGTATTGCCCATTGCTAAAGCACACCGCGAGTACGCTCACGAGGTTGCGAGTGAGTTACAGAAGGCCACTCCACGCGGTTTGTTTGTCGAAGTACAAGACGACAGCAAGACACTTAACAAGCGTGTGCGCGACGCACAGGTCGCGGGGTTCAACTACATTCTTGTTGTAGGTGACAAGGAACAGGCCGCGCAGGAGGTCAACGTTCGCACGCGCGACAACCAAGTGCACGGCGCTAAACCACTTGCTGACTTCATCGATGTCGTCAAGGCCGCTATCGATCGTCTAGAGTAGGGCAACTTCGTTGAACAGCATCAAGAATAGACACAAGTCGACAATATTGTCGCTGCATGGAACATAAGCGTCGCTCTGTAACGCGGGTCATTGATACTCTCGATCGTCTAGGACTCAGGATCGGTCGAAATGTTGCCAGCAACAAATTGGCCAACGCCTGGCTACCAGCCGACATGATGGACGGAAGATGCAGCCCCAATGACGTTCATCTACTGCCACACCTTACAACTGTGCACAACCATCCGATGATCGCTTCGTCCAGAAAGACATGCCAAAAGATGCAGCAAGGAACGCTCGTACTCGAGTTCCGCTGGCTCGTGTGCGCACTTCTTCCTGTTCGGTCACGTCAACGTACACCGTTGCCTATGCTGGCGAATCAAAGTTTCCGAGCCTCCAGTCGAACAAAACAGTACAGTCACAATGCTCCTTTGGCGTTGCAAACAGCAAAGCGAGTCAGGCATCACTGCTAGCTGCGCCACAACCTGCGATGCGCTATGTTGCCACTGAGTTCCTGCAAGGGTCTGCATCTGTACATTCGAAACAACTCCGAATCATTCCTGCAATACCAAGTATGCACACGTCTTCGTGTTACAAAGCACAGCACATCAGACCCCACAATTTGGCCACCACGTGGATGTGTCGGCTTCCGAGCGAAACCCCTAACTTCATCATCATACTTGACACGAAAAAGTCGAGTCAATGGACCAACATGTATTGTTCACACGCGCCTTCCCACTCGGTTACCGATCAGGATCCCGTGGACGTGTTCTCGTCATCTGCCAATGCCGCTGCACAACACAATCTGCAATGCCACTGCACAATACACACAAAGTGTCCAGCAATGTTAGCGTCCTAATCATTGCCATCGAATCACGCGCCAAAAACGCGTTAAGCCAATCCAACCGTACGTTTTTATCACAATAGAGGTCCGGCTCTTTCTGTGTCCAGTGAAGTAGCGCTTCACATTAGACGGCAACATGTCAGCCACGAGCAGATCCAGAGCATCAAATGCTCTTTTTTCTGTGGTCTCTATCACTCGTTGGGTGCGGTTGCAAAAAGCACCAGACATCGTCAATTTTGCTTTGCAATCGAATATCACATGAGATCCAGATGCACGTTCTCGAACATTCGTCGGCAATAGCGCCACGTTCGACGGTCCGGGGGACGTGAGGTGTTCGTGTGGCGTTTCACGCGATCGTCACATTGGTGTGTCTCTCTGTTAGCTGGCGAGCGTGTTGTCCACACAAACTCGCCGCGTGCCGGCACTAGTTGACTGCCTGTTTTCTCTGTCGAAATGAGTCGTCGATTGCGACGGATAATATCCGCTGCATCTGAACAACCGCTCGTCTACTTCACACCCGCAGGTGCTGAAAAGACTGCATCGAACAAATCCCACCCATTGGCCTTGTCAAAATCAAGTATGACGTTCTCCTTTTCTTGACCAGGTCCTTTCCATCCGCAACAAATGTCCGTGGCGCTCGACCAGTCGGCAGACGCCGAGTTCGTGCGCTTCGTCGCCCGCTTCTGCGGCGTCAACTTGAACGCAGCCGCCTCGGGACAGCTGCGGGTGCGCTTCGGCAACTCCATGGAGCTGCGTGAGCCCACGACCATCGCCAAGTACCTCACGCGCTTGGCCGATCGCGAGCACGAACTGCTGGGCGAGACGCCTTTCGAGCGCGCCCAAGTGGCCATGTGGCTGGACTTTGCGCGCAGAACTCAGCGCTGTGCGCCGTGCTCAGCTGCGTCCGTCTCGCTCTGGAAGGTGCTGGAGAGCGCTTTGCAGACGAAAACGTACCTCGTGGCCAACCGCGTGACGCTCGCGGACGCTGCGCTGTTCTACGTCCTACACGCGGCTATGAGCAGCTTCCAGTCTGTCCAGCGAAAGCAGTTTGTCAGCCTCGTGCGCTGGTTCGACCAAGTGCAACACACGGCAGGCGTGCGCGGCTTTCGCAACCTCGAGGTCGTTCCTTTCGAGCACAAGCCCCTCGCGTTTACGACGTAGCAAGAGGTTACAGAAGGAGGACACTGGTGGAGGCCACGTTTTTACGCGAGTCTAAGGTGCTGGAGCTGGATCAAATGACACGTACACGTCTCGTACATTTGGTGCTGACGCTACCTAGTCGACGTCTTTCGCTTCTTTGTCGCACTCTGACGCTGCCGCTTCTCGCTGATCTTCTTCGCTAGCGACTTTTTGGCCTCCTCCCCCTTGTTCCAGTACTGTCCATCTCGCTGGCGAAAGCTGGCCTTCGGTGCGCTTCCCAATGCATCCAGACTAATGAGCACCATACGGTCGCCAATCTTCATGCCACTGCGACGAGCAGCAGCCAGCGCTTCGTCTTCGCTTGAAAACTCGACGTACCCAAAGCCCTTGAGCTTCTGCGTGTGGTGCCAAATCGGCAGTCGCACACTGGTAATAGTGCCACACGGAGCCAGCGCCTCACGAATCACGTCCTCCTCAACTTCGTACGGAAGCTGCTTAATGTAAACTGTACGGCATCCTTTCACCGCCTTCTTCGTTGCGTTCTGGTTTTTCTCTTTCAGAGCCATCTCGATAGCACGTGGCGCTTCTGCTATTTGGATCGACAAGTAGCGCTTAAACAAGTACGATTTGTCCAGCCGCAATGCCTTCTCAAGTGCTGCCTCGTCATCAAACACCACATGCGCATAGCCCCGGGGTTTGCCCGAGTCCTGATAGCGAGGCATTCGCACTTCACGCACCGTTCCACACGACGCAAAGTGCGTCACCAAGTCACTCTCACTAGCTCGGTATGGAATTCCTTCCACGTAGACTGTCGCCTCCGTCTTACGGTCGATCTCCTCCCTCAGCTCCTCGTCCTCTTCGCCTTGCGGTTGTTTCTCCGTCTTCACCTTCTTCGGCTTCCGTTTCTTTCCCACCGCACCACTCCCTTCTTCGTCTTCCTCCTCCTCCTCTTTGCGCACCACGTCGTTGTCAGCCTCTCCTTCCTCCTGTTCTACCTGCTCTAGTTCCGCTTCAATCTCTTGTCTAGGAGCGGGACGGAACAGGGCGTTTGCCACCTCTTCGTCCTCGCTGTCGCTACCACTGCTACTTTCAGAGGACGCAGCAGGTGCAGAGGTCTCAAGAGCTGCAGCCTGTGCGTTGCGGCTGCGTTTCTTGCTCTTGACCGACGTGGACGCCATCCCGTCGTGAAGAATGGAGCAGTGAGTGGAACGATAGGCGAACAGCTCCACCCCAGTCAATTTGACTCCCTGTGATTGGTCGAAAGTGGCTGCAGTGGTTTGCCAATCAAAAAGACGCCGGAGCATACGTTCAAACCGAGCGCGCAGGATGAGCTCGGACGAAGGCGTGACGCTCTACAGCGCGTTGGACCGCAACAAGAAGCGACAGATGATGGGTGCGTCACGCAAGTTACCTCTCTCCAATCCTCTTGTGAATACGCTGTCTCCTACAGTCGTTGGAACGCCGACAAGTCGCTAATGCCACTCGAATGCCGTCCATCTCGTCGATCCTCAGTGTCGCTCTCATCTTCATCAGATGAACTCAGCGATGATGGAAACAGCTTTGAAGATTTTGCTATACTGGAGACGCCCGTAAAGAGACGAAGATATTGTGCATCGCTGGACAAAGATGCGAAAAGTGGCGAAAGTCTGGTCAAAGAAGGTGTTAATGAAGTGGACACTGTCGAATACACTTTTGTGGTACTTATGTCTGCATTGGTGCGCTTGTAGGAAACCTACTAGCACTGCCGCATAGCAGTGACGAAGACAACGATGTGGACTCACCCAGCGAGAAAGAAGCAGATCATCAGCGCAAATTGCAGCTTGAGCGCGAGATTCGGCAGGAACTGGAAAGCGATAAGGTGCTGAATCAGACCCGAGCCATCTTGAACAAGGTTTTGGTCACCAAACGACAGACAACAGCCGACAATTCGGAAGTGATCTCGCTCGATTCTGACTCGTCTGACGATAGCGATGCCGCGTGTCTTATTGAGACCGTTGCGCGTCCGTCATCGAATCTTGCAGTCGCAAAAGAAGCCCAAATCGTGCTGCGTGTTCGTTCTAATGGTGGTGCGGTTGATGAGGTTGCTATCTATAAGGTAGGTGAATTTGGAACGAGGTGGTTGTGAGGACAGAACCTGTAATCAGGGTGCCGTCATGTTTGCAGAAGGGTACTTTTGAGCAGCTGTATACGAGCTTTTGTGAGCTACATGGATTGCCGCGAACGGCTGTCACAATGTCTCTGGATGGGAAGGTGTTGGCACCTAAGGACTGTGTTGGTGACAATATCTCTGACTACTTGATTGAAGCTAAAGTGGACTTTTCGAAGCAAATTGAGTCAAAGAAGAAGCGGTATTTGCGCCTGCGGTTGGTGGTGTTCGGTAGACGATCCGAGATATATAAAATCGATTCGGTACGTGCAACACGAAACTTGATTGCGAGTCTGTCGGTATCAGTTGTGAACAGCTCGGTGCCAATTTGAAATAGACAGCAACAATCCAGAAACTGCACACGAGTTATTGCAAGCGACATGGCATCGCCAACCCAGATGATGTCGTCATGAGTATGCAAAATCAGGAACTTCGGCTGAATGAACGCCTTGATTTCTATGGGCTTATCGATCACGACGAAATCTCAGTCAAGGTTAGCGACAACCTTGTATCACGCCAGACAATAGCGGTACAGCTACGATTTTCGGAAGACGACTCCGAAATACACCAAGTTATTCCGGTTCGTAATCCTGGTTTGGTGATGTCCGCGCAGAAATCAGTATGCGTAACGATTGTTTGCATATTATGTAGGATGCTGAGGTTGCAGTGCTACTAGCTAAGGTTGCGAAAGAGAAAGGAAGCAAGGCCTCAAAGATATCGCTCATGATTGACGGAGAAAAAATGGCATCATCGCGAACCTTTACGGTAAGTGGCGTCAGGCCAAGTTGCATTTGTGCACTTTTGCTCAAACTTACTGGTTGCGACTGTTTCTTATCAGAGCTACGATTTGGAAGGCGGCGAATTGATTGAGGTCAACATCGCGTCTTGACAACGTTGCGAACGTGTGATGAATTATTCGCGCAGCTAGTTGTAAAGTACCTGTCAATTTATCTTGGCATCTGGAACGTCTCCACCGTGCGGTATCAAGCTCTGACTTCGTCTGCTACCGTCTCCACCTGCTGCTGCTCCTTGTGCTTCACCTTCGACAGCAGCATGACCAGCATTAACGCCACGATATGGGCAGCCAATAATCCTCCATACCAAAACGGAGCCCATGGGGTGTTTAGCTCAAGGAACGGGTACGGCCAGAATCCTTTTGCTACTGTTCCATGGACAATCCAGGCAAAGACGGCATACACTGAAGGCCAGCCCATGACCAGCGGCAAAGCATCCTTTGAGACAAAGTGCTTTGTAGCGAAAAAATCAATTTGCAGCAATAGCACGTTGGCGCCATGCTGGCAGTAGCTCACTCCGTTCAGGATCATCTCCGGGTGTCCGGCCTTGCGTGCGTATGGGTACAACACCGTCCACACGACGGTGCAGATGAGTAGCGAGGCAGCAAGACACACGTCCAGTATTAGCTCGAGGTCAATCCACTCTTGCCCGCTGTCTCGGGTCATTCGTCTGCGATCAGTAAAGACGCTATCAGCGCCACCGTCGTCTCCATCGATCAACGCCTCGTAACTTGCCACTCTCTCGTCCCGTTGGCGCTGCAATCGACGTCTCGTAGATCTCGCAGCCCTAAAGAAGTATACACCCTGCAGGATAAAATTCCACGACGTGTAAAAGGCCAAACAACGGCCTCGCGATCGCCACACGTCCCAGAGTTGAACCAGGAGGAAAAAAGTCGCGGCGCTCGCCCTGAACGCTAGTAAAGTGCGTAGCGACCAGCAACCGCGAGGATGCAGAAGCGCAACGGGTCCGCTGAAGAGAGGGCGGCGATCAGCGCGTCCAGAGCGCTTTGTTGCCAGCCACAATGACGTGCATAGCGCCGCCACGAGCTCCGACGCCACCACTAACGACGTCCATTCTTGCGGCATCGTTCCAAATGAAGATACGGGCTCGTATTTCATTGGACACAATTGTGATCTCTAAGTTGAAGCTCGCTTCATCTGCAGGAGATGGCAAGGCAAAAAGCTGTAATCGAGAAAAGAGTGGTAGTTTATTCGGGCTATGCAGGCAAAAGAAAAGATAATGGTGTTAGAAGCCGAAAGCCAGACACATCATATAGCGTCCTCAGGCACGGATAAGATGATGAGGGCCACATGAAACCACCAAAAAGTAGTCGCGCGGCAAGAGCGTGATAAGATCGGATTCAGTGACATAATAAGAAAAGAATTCAATGAAGTTACCGCGCTTGTACCAGTAGAATAGACTAGATTTTACAGTCATTTTCTTTGAACTACAGTCATGCTTGATGCCACAACCAAACGCAATTACTGGTAATTCGTTTAGCAGCAATGGGGAGATTCTGAACTTCGTCTCGGTATTAAAATTGGTTAGTTGAAATGGCTACAGCTTTCTAGATGAGGGTGGTCCACCTAATAATCACGACTTTTTATCTTCCGAACGAACACGTTCAAGAGAAGGAAAAAGTAGAATTGTATTTCAGTCAATTCTCCTAGTAAAACCCATTTTTCTTTCTCTTCTAGCTATAATGAACTACAAACATGCAATATAGCTACTTCCCCACCACCCATTGCGCGCGTCTAGCAGCAATTGTGGTGGAGTTATTTGATGTAATGGCCTATCTCAACCACTGAGCGATGCAATGCCGAATTTTAGCTTCGACGATATTATCCCTGCAATATTAACGAGCACGATTAATAACTATTGGAGAATATTATCAGTTGAGATAATATTCGAAATGACCCAACTTGGTGTCGATGACACGTAACGAGCTCACTTCGTTGCACCACCTCCCTTTTCCATCAGCCACTTTTGTGAGTGATTGACAACTAACAGGTGACAGAATCATCACCGTCGTATGACTCTGGGAAATGGATGCACTTATGAGATTGGTACAGTCCATTACTTAATTGTAATCATATAGTTATTAAGTCCATGCGATGTGCAGCCAAAGTCGCCAAAAACGCGCTACAAGAGTATGAGCAGCTGGTGAGAGGGATCCCAAAGCCAAGCAGCTCGTGATCATTCTCCTGCTGCTGTTACTGAGCAGCCTACAACGTCAATCGTTGCAAGTTCAGTTAGTGATACACTTCATGTAGCCAGCGCATTCGCTGAACCTGTCGCGGTTGTAATCCCCAGAAGCAATGATGACCCGAAATGGAGGCCATCTAATTATGGCAAGACTGCAGTAGTATCTGACCCGAAATCCCGCTAAACCTTCTCGCGAAGCCGAGGATTCGA
Source organism: Hyaloperonospora brassicae (assembly GCA_947650285.1). NCBI lineage: Eukaryota > Oomycota > Peronosporomycetes > Peronosporales > Peronosporaceae > Hyaloperonospora > Hyaloperonospora brassicae. The sequence goes on from CANTFL010001466.1 coordinate 291,029, forward strand.
TGGGTACGATTCGAGAGTCTCATCATGGTGACGCGTATGGAAGCATTGGTGAACAATTATTCGGACCTCCTGATACGACATACGGTACGTTACCTGGCTAGTTCATTCCCACGAGTACCACTGTCGCCGTGTCGGTCATTCATTTCATACTCGAGCATGACGTGAGGGGCCCGCACGCGATAGTGATTCTCGTGCTGCTGGTGGTCATTCGAGTTATATTTACTGGAGTCGAAGCTATCGAAGTGATTGTGACAGTCATGATTTTGGAACGTCTACTTACATTGCGCAGAAAAAAGAGCCCGCGCCACGATGCGTCCCGGTCCTGAGAACAAGCAATTGTTGGTGTCATATCCGGATTTGTATCGATGGGCTGGGTCGACCAACGATCAAAACCGAATCGCTTTATTTAATTCATCAAGGCGTCATGGCCTTGACGTTCGTGCGGGCAAGTTTCGCGCGGGCCTCGGCTTCTACGTAATGCCTTCTTTATACATTGATGGTACAACTTATATCGTGCACGTTACATTTCCGCGTTTGTTTAAGCGTGGAATCAATCCGTTCAAAATATTACATGCATCGGCAGTAAATCCTGGATTGAAAAAGCTACTGCAGCCCGCAGTACGTTTTGAAACGCACCCCGACCGGTGTGCGGTATCGATTTTCCTAATTGTCGAGTGGAATGGGCTCGCTTTGTGTCTCACAATTAGGTCCGTGTCAGAGTTGTATTGGCAACGCTGATTGTAACGGGGTAGCCCGTTGTATGAAATTGTCATTAAGAAGAAAATGGCAATACAGAAAATTAAGTTGAATATTTTTAACAATACCACTAAGTATAGTGATATTGTTGGGATGACCGAAGGGTCTACTCATTGGTTGATATTGAGATTATATCAACCTACCCATCGCTGCTAGACGCGCGCAATGGGTGGTGAGTAGACGTCATCATACTTTTAGTTATGTTAATATAATTAATTCAGGACAAACAGAGAAACAAGAGTTAATGGACTTAATTGTATCAAATAATAGTTTTACTTTTACCACGAATAGATTCTTCACCTTAGTCGTTACCTTTCTCTGTGTAGCGTCTACACCTAACTGGGCACTGACCTTCACTATTGTCAGTGATAGTTGACTCTATACTATCAGACCAGTACGTAGTCGTCGGTGCCCCGCAACACTAATCGTACGCGTAGGAAGGCCTTGCTCTCTGGTCACTCCAATCGGAGAGCATGCATCTCCTCTAAGATAGCTAAGTAGTTCCGCCCTTGAGATCCCTTTACGAAAGTTTTGGGTGTTTCTTAACAAACGACAATCTTGAACTATCGAGTGGGCTTTATCGTACGGATGAACGAGACCGATTGTGTCAAGCAATATCTAGAGTCCAGGCTCCCTGCGATGTCAGTGGGGTGACCTGCGCCACCAGACCAGCCGACTTGTCGGACGTCCCTTCAGTTATCGGTGGATTAAGGTCCGCTACACTAGAAATCGTTGACCACCCGCACGAATGCATTGCCGAATGTGGTGGTGACGGGAAGATATGACCCGGTTGAGATGTCGGAATCGCTTAATGCTGAGCAACATAATAGTTTGACGCTCTCATTACGCAATGATCGGGATTATGAGCAGGACAGAAAACATTCACAGATATATCGTGCTGATCACAAATAGAATCGTACGAAGTGCGTTTTTTGCAATTAAATGTTAAACAGAGGGTCATTCTTGTAAAGCAAAGATGGTCGTGGTCAAAAGGGCAGCTTCCATATATATGATAGATCTGTTCTTTGTGCGACCAGGTTTCATGCCTATGGTATTGTCACAAGAATCTGATGCAGTTGTTAACGATGCTGAAAATACCGACATCGTCGTCTTCATTATGTTTATATTTAGATTTATCTCTATTTTCGAGACAGACTCCATCTATGCCGTTAAAATCAGCATCGACATCGCAAGCACGCATGTACTTTCGCACGTATGGTCAGTAATAGCCTCCGCCGACCGGGCGATAAGTTATCGCACGGCCACGGTGTCCTCTAACTAGAGCATCTTAATCATCCTATCCTGAGTCTCATACGTAGACCATTATATTTGAGTATGACTGCACGAGGTTTGTCATTGAAAAAAGAGCTGGGTGACGAATCGTTTTGAATATCCATTGGATCAGTTGAAAGTTGACGGTATATGATCGTCACACATTACAAACCTTCGCTTCCCGGCTTTAATATTATATTATTAATCGGAATTTTTGCTATTCGTTTTCCTATATTCGTTGCCCTTTTAACAATCAGGACTGATTGGATTTCGCTTGAAGACGTCCGACCTCCAATAATACTTAATTTTTGGTACTCAATTAGCGTGCTACATCTACGGCTTCATTTCTTGTCTTTCGCTTCTTTGTAACCATTCCGGAGATTCAACAAGCATCGCCCAAGTGCCATATTAATGGTTTGCCATTACAAAAGGATAGATACCCAGATCCATTGGTACACTTTTTCATGCGTTATACTCCAAACTGAAGGTCGCCAGTTCGATCCTGGCAGGGAGCAACCCTTTGCTTCTCCCTCTCCAACTCTCTCGCTCATCCCACCTCTTGCTCTCATCGTACTTGGTTTGATCAGATCGCACGCCACATACAGCCTCCGAATCGGGCGGATCATGTTCTCGTCGGAATGCTCTCCTGCCGCGTTATGTTGTTCGTTAGCAATCCAGATCCTCTACTCTATCCTCTCTCTTGTCTTTTGCAAGAAAGTTGCCAATGGATACGACCGTGTCGAATGAACGTCGTTCAGCATAGGAGTCTCTGACGGAAATGACAGAAAGCGTAGTGAGCGAACGAGACGACCGGTAAAGAAACGTGTAGCGCCAGACGGGCATCGTCTTCGGTCGGGAGGGATGACATCTTTTTCAAGAAAGAGTCCGTGTCGACTTCCACGCTGTCGGAAGAGGTATCCGAAGCATCTGAATGGTCTTTCTGGTGCGCGCATGCTGTCTAAGCACGTGTGTATGAGCCATGGAGGATGTATTTGGTGTTGAAGAGCAATGCGACGAATCGTGTTGAAGCTCCTTTGGCTCAGTTGAAAGGTTGTCTATATTATAATAATTTAGACGAATGGACTTCTCAATCTACATAGCTAAAAAGTATGGCAGGGTGCGATAACTAGCGACAGTGGCTTACCGAGGTACGCGGGGTCGAAATCCCCGTCGATGTTTTGTGCTATGTCGTTTACTTGGGGCTCCCCCCTTTTTTGAGTGTGAGTGTTTTTTTTTCTTTTTTTTTTTTTTTTTGGACGCAAAATTTGAAAAATGGAGCGATACAAAGAGGGACGACGTCGGTGCCCGGCGCGCGCCCCCCAGATGCGTTCACGCGTATCGGTCGACGTCTCTGAACTCCTGGAGGTGTGTGCACACGGGGGTAACACTGGATGCGGGTCGCGAAAGCTGAAACGACGTCCAGCAGCAGCGCACGTCACGTAAGTAGTCCCGTGGCGACGTGTTGGCAGTCGTGTCGAAGAAGTGCTTTTTTCGAAAAAAAGTGTTTTCTCACGTTTCTTCTGTTTTGTTGTTGTAGTCCGGACTGGGACCGTGAACGAAGCGGGTTGGTGCAGGAACGACACCGGTCGGGTATTCCACCGGAAGAGTGCGAAACATCCAAGCTGGTCATCGCGTGTCGAGTCCGGCCGTGCCCGAAAAGCGACAAGGAGAAGCATGTACTGTGCAGCTTCCACGGAGGAGGCTTCGGGAGAGGTGCGAACGCGACCTCCGCAGTCACCGCTGTGTCGAGTACCATGCATGCTGTCCGTCCATGAAGTAGTTGCACGGTTGGGCTGGACCATCGGTGGATAGTGGTGATGACTAGCGGCGGTGTCGGACGCCCAGCACAGTGGAATTGGCGCGCACGAACCCCTCAAATCCGGCGTGCCGCCTCATCTCCGCTAGAACCATGTGCTGCGTCTGTTGTTGTTCAGGGTCGTATCGGCGACGCAAGGTGTGCCGGAAATGGGCGCAAGAAGCTGAAAAAATTGCTAGCAAGGCTGGGGCGGCAGGCGTCGGCTGCCGACCATCGAAAAGACAGCGGTTGCGATCCCGCCAGAGGAAGTGAAGCGTCACTGCTCTAACAGTGTGCCACACATCAAGAACAACACCGGCGCGCGCTTTCCAAGTGTCCCGCAACCGAGGCTTCGTTGCCAGCGCAACATTCATCCAGGTCGTTGGAGCGCGAAAGAAAGGCGACATGATTTGGCGGACCTGGTCCCATAACTGGACGGCAAGCGCGCAGTCGAAGAACAAGTGCTGTTCGGTCTCGATCGCCGCGCAGCCAGCACGGACGCAGATGCGAATGCGCGGGTTGGAAGCTTCTAGAAACCAGAACCGGGAGCGAACCGGGAGAAGTCGAAATGCTAGACGAAATTGAAGGTCTTCATATACGGGAATCAAGAGACGCCGCAGATACGTGGAGGATCGCACAAAAGCCTTGACGTGATCGTTCCCCATGCAGGGCGAGTGAAGCGACATTGGATGCTGCTTCGTCGGTACCGGCGGCAGCCAGACGACGCAAAGAAGTGCGGTCCGAGGAATAGCGGGGACCAAGCACACCCGACCCCCACTCGTACACCCCAGGTGTGGAAGTAGACGCTGTCGTCCGGAGGTATGCTGTATACGAATTCTAGAAGCACCGAGGCGCTCAACGATTTGCGTGGCTTCGGTGTAAAGCACGCGCAGCCATTGAATCTGTTTCCAAGGCGTCGCGGACGCGAGCGTGAAGTCAAGGTACCGCTGGACAAACTGCTCCTGCGATGGCCAAGCCTCGCCAGCACGGATAAAGTCCGAGAGCGACCGGATACCAAAGTTGCGTGACACGTGTAGTCGAAAGCTCCGTTGTGGCTCCACCACCATGCCTATACAACGACGGTGTGCTGTGACGGTGGAAGACCGTATAGACTGCTCGAAGTGAAGAGCAGCGTCAGCGTGAAACCAGATAGGTTGATGGAGACCGTACAAAGCGCGGTCGTCTGAAGGAAGGTCGTGCCAGGTGATGTCCCATCGGATGAAAAACCATAGCTTCCACGAAGCCTTCCACCAAGCAGAGGCCATGCTCCAATTAATCATTTTGCCATGGCGAAGCGGAGATATGGTTAGAAAGTCCAAGGCGGTACGACGACCCGTGTGCGGTAATGACCAGCGCAAGAAGCTCAGAGCCGGCTGTTGTCCAGTTCCTGACAGTCGTGACGCTCAGGCCTTGAATAAACTGGAGAAGAAGCTGGAGACGCTGGCGTTTAAGATGAGCAGCGAGGCTGGGAAACCCCAGACCTCCGTCTTGGCAACGTTGGTACAGGAACTCAGTGGGGATAAGCTGTACGTGAGTCGAAGCACGGTCATGTTTACGGCTGAGGACGAACCTATTCAGCATCGATTGCCAGCGCCGGACGGTAGGCGACGGAATGGAAACATGTTGCGTGTAATGCCATAATCGAGACAGTATCATTGTCTGGGCTACCAGCAGTCGTCCACGAAGAGTCCTCGCCTGGCGGTACCACTGTTTGAAGCCATCATAGAAGCGCTGCTCGATAAAATCAACGAGGCTAACATCGACGGACGACTGCCCAAACGGTATTCCAAGATACTTGACCTTGTCCGTTCGTCCAAGAACGCGTAAACCCGGAAGTAAAGGACACTCTTGACTCCGGTTGAGTGCAAGCAGAACAGACTTAGACAGGTTGAGCTTTGCTCCCGACCCTCGACAGTAGTCCTGAACAAGCCCAAGCTGTGCCTGCAGGTTCGGAATGGAGCTGCTCAGTAGCGTGGAGTCGTCGGCAAAGAACGTGCCTGTGGTAGTGTGATCCGCGGTCAAGCACACCCCATACTCATCATGATCTCGTAGCAGATTGCCAAGAGGCTCAATGGTCAAGATGAAGAGGAGAGCGGACAGCGGATCGCCTTGTTTAACTCCCCGAGTTGGGAACAAGGCGGGCTGAATGTTTTGGTTGATAAGAAGATGTGCTTGAGGGTCGGTGTAAAGAAGCCGAATCCACTGGGCGAACGTTGATCCAAAACCCATCTTATCCAGCACTTTGAACATATAGTCCCAGTTGACCCGGTCGAAGGCCTTCTCGAAATCCAAGAACAGCGCGTACGCTTCGTCGTCCCGACCGGTAACCAGGTCTTGAAGGTCAGCAAGAAACCGCACATGATGATGGATCGAGCGTCCCTTGACGAAACCTTTCTGGTCCGGGTGAATCAAGTCCGAGATCACTTGTTGAAGGCGGTATGTCAACGCCTTCGACAGCACCTTCACATCTACCTGCACGAGTGCGATGGGGCGATAGTTGCCTGGCAGTGCACGTGATCCTTTTCTGTGAAGCAGCACCACGGCAGACTTGCGTTGAGAGGGAAGAAGTCGCCCTCGTTTAAGCTGGTCACGAAAAACCATGCTGAGACACTCACCGAAGACATCAGGAGCGACCTGGTAGAAACCAGCCGTCAGACCATCCATGCCTGGCGCCGAAGTAGATCGCATGTGGCGAATAGCAGCCACTAAATCTGCAGCCGTTACTGGAGCATCCAATATTGCACGGTCCAGGGACGATACGGAGCGGATCATGGAACCAAGAAGACGACGCTGCATGATGGCGTCCGGGGGAGTCGCCCTCCCAGCCGGACTATTGGTGTCGCCCATCTCGGAGCCCCAGTGCTCGAGAAATCGGAGAGAGATATCGTGAGGGTTCGTCGAAACTTCCCCTGTCAGCGTCACCACCTCCTCGATGGAGACACGTCGCAAACTGGTATCCAGCGGGCGAAATCAGTGCTTGGTCGACTTTTTGGAGTTGGCCACGTGGAAGTCAAACGCAGTGTCCTGGTTGTACTGACTCGTCCGCGTGACCGTCGACTTGTAGTACCGCATGGCTTCATCAAAGTAACCCCGGTGTACCGAACAAGAAGATTCGCGGTATCGAGCAGCGGCCTGATCGAGATGAAGGCGAGCCGCTTCAACCGCCTGAGAATCTTGAAGGCGTAATTTCTTCTGAACGGATTGCAGTTGAGCCTTGATGCGTTGTTTCCACTCTTCCCAGACCTTGCCGGGGTTTGATGAAGAGCAGAGAACAGTCCGGACCAGTACCGCTTCTGTCTCGATAGCAGACACCACCATGGGATACTCCAGAAGGTAGCTGGGGAACTTCCAATATCCTCGTCCATGAAGCTGGGATCCAGACCGAAAACACACACTGTGAGCCAGATGGTCGCCAGCGTGTTGTGGGAGAAAATACTTGGAGTCCCCATAGAACTGATCAGAAAAGGCCGCAGAGAGCAAGATATAATCCAGACGATTGCGCCGTGGAAGCGGACCAGTAAAGACCCGTTTGGTATCGAAGTGGATCCGCCACGGATCGACAACACCCAATTTCGCCATCCATTCAAGACAGCTGGACCGACCCGGATCGTAACGCAGGTCTGGAGTCGAGGAGTCGAGTCGTGGGTCAAGGGGAGTATTCAGATCCCCCAACACAATGTGGGTAGCATGATCTTCAAAGTCCCTCGGTCACTAGACCGGAGAAGAACTGATGTTTCGCTTGGTGGTCCACTGGAGCGTACACGTTGTGGATATAGATGGGCATGTCATCTACCAACACCTTGACGACGAGATAGCGCCCCGGGACCGCCAGGCGGGAAATTTCGACAGCCGAATCGAAACCGGGAAAGTCGGAGCGAAATATGGTGAGCACCCCGCTACTGCGACCTCTAGTCGGACGATGCAGTCGAGAGTTGGGGTCGTTGACGAAGATGCGGTGTTTGAAGCTCGATTCAAGGTGGAACTTGAAGGTGGAAAGATGGGTGGTGTCGCCAAACTTAGTTTCTTGAAGACATGACACCGAGTACTTGGAGAGCAGCTGGTCGATGAGAAGATGCCCATTCTGTTTGATGCCGTTGGTGTTCACCGAGAGAACACTGATATTGCTCCATGGAGTCGAGGAAGAGGCAAGTTTAGCAGCGAGTGGCTAAATACCCGCTATCATCGTGACTTCTCCATCAACAGCTCGAAGCTGCAGTACAGAAGAGTCCACTGGGTAGAAACCGTCGAGCTGCTGAAGAACCTCGAGTGTGTCAAGAAGGTGGCCTTGCCACTGTACTTCTCTCCATTGCTGCATGCAGTGAACCCCCAGCTCGGACCGCAAAAGTCGAAGGAGGGCATTCGGATGTAGAAGACGCGTGTGATGCGCCGGGATCCACTCGACTGGCTGACCAGTGATGTACTGGATCCAGTGATCGTTGGCAAAGATGACGGGGGCGATGGACATAAGCACAATCTCGAACATGCCCAGTGCTTTCGACGCACGAGATAACTCCTCGATATCTGGGGACGACGTCCACCACTTGGCGCACAGACTGAATATGCCACCACGCTTGGAAGGGACAGCTGAACCCATCAGCTTCTTCCATTTCGTGTTAAACGTGTTGTCCTCAGCTGGATTAGTCGCACACAGTACACGGTTGATTGCATGCAACTGGGCGATCTCATCAATCGCTTCCCCACCTGCCGCCATCGTCAGCGACAGGGCACTGTTAAAGGCGAGTGGAGACTCGATCACTTTCTTGGTGAAATGATCTGGATTCGCGGCGTTTTTAAGAATCTTGCACATACCCTCGACCTTGTGGTTCGCCGCATCCAGGAGATCCGGAAGAAGGCTAAGAAGCGCTGTGTTCTCATCATTAAGCATTGCCTCCGCCACTTCGGGAACGAACGACGCTTTGGCCGATTTCTTGATCTTCGTGTGATGCTTCTCGACAAAGAAGGCAGACTCCGTCGAAGTCTGCACCGCATCAGGACGCTTCACTCCCAAAGGTAGGACTTGGTGGCGGACACCATGTTTCGGGTCATCGGTCAAAACCGTCGATTCAAACCGGACTTCCATAGTCTGAAGCACCTGGAAGTAGTTGGAGGTGGCGATACCATTCAGCGGAAGCGTGGATTGCTTAACCAACATGTTGGAGAAGTCAATCGCAGTGCGGCCTCGTTTTTTGCGCGAGGGTGCAGCAACAAATCCGTCATCCTCGCCCGTGGTCAGCAACAGCTGCGGCGCGGTCCGAGCTCTCGGGCTCCCAGGAGGAGTAATCTTGCCATGCGATCCCTTAAATGATGAGATGGACAGAGCATCAGAGGTAGTCGACGGAGGTCTGACGAGTTGATTGGAAGCTGATGGCTTCCCATGTAGAGCCCCTTGGCGGAGCTGACCTTCCCGCTTATTAGCTGCCTCGACTTCCCTTTGAAGTGAGGTTTGCTTGGTCGTCGTCAAAGTTGTTGAAGCAGCAGGGGTTTTCACAGCGTGCGCGTACGTCGACTGTGTGGTGGTCCGGTGTTGGTGCTGTGACGAGGCATGACCCGTCACAGTCGGTGGAAAGACGCTAGAGGGCGTTCCCAAATCGAGACCATGGTGAGAGCGGTACCCAAACGGCATCCGGTCCGACTGGAACGGGGCGTTTTTACCATGGGCCGGGTGAAGCTTGTTGTCAAACAGCACTTGGTCACAGACACTGCCGTTCAAGATCAGCGCACGTGGACATGAACTCAGTCAGGAAGTACACGCGCCAAGTGGCAGACGTGATACCAGTCGCTAGGTTTACCTCACGAAAAGTGTCGTACACCGGCTTGCAGCCAAGCAGGAATAGGCGATGGAGAATCAGTTGGGTGTCCGTATCCGAGTCCATGTTGGAGATATCGATGTAGTACTTGCCACCGAGGACGTCGAACTCCTTGAAAGTATAAACACCACCGAGGATGTTCACCTTCGTGCGCTCGAGTCGTAAGCAAGCCTCCCTCGACTTCACCTTAATACGGAGGTCACCACCAGGCATTTTTGAGATTTGGCCAATCTCGTGGCTACGGTAGAGATCTTCAAGCGAGTCATTGCCGTGGTGTTTACCCGAAAGTGACACCATGATCTTCTGGAGCGGAGTCTTCGCGAGCGTCCGACCAGTAGCAATCACCATGTCGTACTTGGCGCGAGGCAGAGCATAGGGCCTCGCCTGGTCGATTCGAGACGCGATGAACGACCAATCACCTCCAGTGGCATATTGATGCTCGATCCATTCGATGTCACTAGCGAGAGGCTTCGGCGTCTCCACGCGACGGCGTGCAGCATCATCCTCGGCGGGGTCACGGCGGATATTGTCTTGCGTAGCAAGAACGTCTGCCATCGTTGGACGAGGCGTCGCGCGCGGCGGCGAGGTACAGGCGACATCGGGTGGTAGACGTGGATTCATCGACACGTCGTCAGATGCGAGCGCGGTCGTAGGTGAGCCGGAAGAAGAGGGAGGCCCTTCCATAACCTCGTCGGTACCATCGTCACTGGAACGCGTTCGCAGCACGTTCGGGGACCCACCCATCGGAGAGATAGGTGTGCTTGGAGCGTTTGGGGGAGAAAGGCCGACAGTAGAACCGTTCGGAACACTGGAAACAATCACATGGTTCGGACCAGAACCATCAGATGATGGCTGGCCGGAAACAGGTGGCGAGATGGGCACTGAATTTTCCATGGAAAAGACAGGGCGAAAGTCCGGAAAAGGCGGGATGGGGTTCCTCAAAATTTCACTTAAGCGTTAGCCAGCAAATTGAGAAGTGCTCCTTTGGCTCAGTTGAAAGTTGGCTGTATATTATCGTCACACGGCCCATACCTTCTCGGCCCGGCTTAGATCCTATACTTTCATTCTGATTTTTTTCTATTCTTTTTCCTATTATTGGTTCGCGCTATGGCGGTCGGGACTGTCTTGATTTCGCTTGAAGTCGTCCGCTCTCCAAGTAGTGTGCTCGTTGGTACCGGGTTCCCATGGTACCTCCGAGACTTTATTTCTGGTCGTGGCCTTCTTTGTGGCCGTGGCGGGGTTTGAACCTGCGTCACCTGAGTGGACAGGTCGGTGCTTTGCCATTACACCAGGGTGGGAACCCAGCTCCTTTGGCTCAGTTGGTAGAGCGTCAGTCTCATAATCTGAAGGTCGCCAGTTCGATCCTGGCAGGGAGCAACCCTTTGCTTCTCCCTCTCCAACTCTCTCGCTCATCCCACCTCTTGCTCTCATCGTACTTGGTTTGATCAGATCGCACGCCACATACAGCCTCCGAATCGGGCGGATCATGTTCTCGTCGGAATGCTCTCCTGCCGCGTTATGTTGTTCGTTAGCAATCCAGATCCTCTACTCTATCCTCTCTCTTGTCTTTTGCAAGAAAGTTGCCAATGGATACGACCGTGTCGAATGAACGTCGTCCACCATAGGAGTCTCTGACGGAAATGACAGAAAGCGTAGTGAGCGAACGAGACGACCGGTAAAGAAACGTGTAGCGCCAGACGGGCATCGTCTTCGGTCGGGAGGGATGACATCTTTTTCAAGAAAGAGTCCGTGTCGACTTCCACGCTGTCGGAAGAGGTATCCGAAGCATCTGAATGGTCTTTCTGGTGCGCGCATGCTGTCTAAGCACGTGTGTATGAGCCATGGAGGATGTATTTGGTGTTGAAGAGCAATGCGACGAATCGTGTTGAAGCTCCTTTGGCTCAGTTGGTAGAGCGTCAGTCTCATAATCTGAAGGTCGCCAGTTCGATCCTGGCAGGGAGCAACCCTTTGCTTCTCCCTCTCCAACTCTCTCGCTCATCCCACCTCTTGCTCTCATCGTACTTGGTTTGATCAGATCGCACGCCACATACAGCCTCCGAATCGGGCGGATCATGTTCTCGTCGGAATGCTCTCCTGCCGCGTTATGTTGTTCGTTAGCAATCCAGATCCTCTACTCTATCCTCTCTCTTGTCTTTTGCAAGAAAGTTGCCAATGGATACGACCGTGTCGAATGAACGTCGTCCACCATAGGAGTCTCTGACGGAAATGACAGAAAGCGTAGTGAGCGAACGAGACGACCGGTAAAGGAACGTGTAGCGCCAGACGGGCATCGTCTTCGGTCGGGAGGGATGACATCTTTTTCAAGAAAGAGTCCGTGTCGACTTCCACGCTGTCGGAAGAGGTATCCGAAGCATCTGAATGGTCTTTCTGGTGCGCGCCTGCTGTCTAAGCACGTTTGTATGAGCCATGGAGGATGTATTTGGTGTTGAAGAGCAATGCGACGAATCGTGTTGAAGCTCCTTTGGCTCAGTTGGTAGAGCGTCAGTCTCATAATCTGAAGGTCGCCAGTTCGATCCTGGCAGGGAGCAACCCTTTGCTTCTCCCTCTCCAACTCTCTCGCTCATCCCACCTCTTGCTCTCATCGTAC